>PVKM010015950.1:0-27378 GCA_004027735.1 Carollia perspicillata | reverse complement strand
CGGTAGTTTTCTGAATTTTTCCCTCTTTATCCCCTATCCCGAGGAATAGGGAATATATCCCTTATTCCTCGGCCCTGCACCCCCCACCCCTCCAGCTTTCCCTCGCTCTTCGTTCATGTCCATGGGTTGTACATATAAGTTCTGGGAGTTCTCTGTTTCCTATACCATTTTGACCTCTCCCCATCTGTTTAATGCCTACCAATTCCACAGTCAACTCTGAGTCTCAGTTTCCCCTTAAGTCAGCCCCACTCATGTGGCCTCGCCATGGATTCTTACCGGTCTGGTTGTTCTGGTTGATTTTTTCTTTAATTCCTTGCTTGTTGAAGTTCCATGCAGTTTGATTTTCTGGTGCTTCTGATGGTTTATTGATTTTAGATTGGTTGTTATCCTGCTTTTGGTTGTGCTAGGAAGCAAAGAGTTTCTACCTGCACCTCCATCTTGGTCAGAACTCCCTCTCTTTCCCTTCCTCACAGTCTACTAATGAACCTATCAAAGGCAGTCTTCATTTCCATTCCAATATTCTTGATCTCTGGCATTTTTTTCATACTTTCTTAGGATTTTTATCTCTCTGCTTCCATTGTGTTTGTGTTCTTGCATTCTGTTCACTTTATCCATTAGAGCCTTTAGCATATTAATCATAGTTATTTTAAATTCTTGGGTAATCCCAACATTCCTGCCATATGTGGTTTTATGCTAGCTCTGTCTCTTCAAACAGATTTTTTTTTTTGCTTTGTAGTATGCCATGTTTCAGACCCTGTAACTGGTGTATAAAATTAATAGGCAGATTATGAACTTTGAGTGCAGGCACAAGCCACTGGGGTAGGCAGGTAGCTTTCTGAGCATCTGAGCTCCCACTTTGAGGAAGTAAACCCCCGGGGTCATTTTGCTTGAAAGTCCAGTTTTAATATACTCACATAAAGGAAGTAAAGTCACAAGATTTATTACTTACAAATTCTAGAAGCCTGGGGGTTGGGGTGCATTGAGTTGAGGGAAGGGCAGTCCTCTGTCTAGGTCCCAGGCAGGAGCTAGAGAGCAGGGTAGTAAGCACTTATTACTTACAAGCTTGTTGAGGCAGAGGTCACTGACTTTTCACAAGTTCAACTCTTAAGTGGTTGTTTTAAAAGGTGCCCTGGAGAAAAAGAGGGAACTTCTGGCAGGAATCCTAAACTCAGGTCCTTATCTAACTGCCCATACTCTGGACAGTGTGAGCAGGGTTGTCATACTGTAAAATGCCTAGGCAGCAACTCAAAATAGCTTTTTTCTCATCACAATTGACCCTATGATGCCTAGGCCTTGGTCTTTAGGGAAAATCATGGGCACTGTCTAGATGGTGGAGATATTAACAGCCACTGGCAGGGTTTTGGTCACCTAGCATATGAAACGTTTGAGTAAAGCAAAAATGCCAATCAAGAACATCAATAGATAAAGAATAGTCTGAAGTCCTGTTTGTAACCATCTCCCTATTTGTTGGGGTGCAGCCAAGAAAAAAATCAAGGCCTATGGATAAGGTTATGGTAGGTATTTGATTAAAAACTTGGGTGAGACTATGGTACCTGTTCGGCCATCTTTTACAAGTTTATTTTGTCCAGAATTATTCATATACATGCAGCAAGTGGTGTATTAAAGCGCATGTTTCTCTTTCCTTGACCAATCAGTAATCTAAAGCCAAATGGTCATCTAAAATAATCTGCACTAAAGAATCATGTTTTTGTTACATTACATTACGCTTTGGAGTAACAGCTTAGTATGTTCAGCCAATGTAATTGACAGGTTGGCGTTTGCCTCAATAATTTGTTCTTATGTGCCTGTTGTGGTATGTAACCCAGTTCCTGTGAGAAATAGTAGCAGACCTACTTCCAATGTAATGGGGGTGTATACCACATCTTTTACATGTGATGGACAGAAAAAGAGATGGATTGAGGGTCCTGTTTAGTGATTTGTGTAAGTGTGGTGACAAGCAGACTAAAGTACATTGGTATGAATATACAGGACTTCTCTGAGCCAGCAAAGAGCTTGAACGGAAGAGAAGTGCACATATGGAGAACCACAAATGTGTAATGGACCCAGGGCCCTAGATGCGCAGTGGTCACTAACTGATTGGGGCAGCTGATGTAATTTGGGGTTCCCCCTGAGTGACTGGACTGTGAGGCTCAGTGCTTTGGGGATTAAGCTCCTTGGGACATGGTGTAGGTCACATTCTTCTTTGTGGTAGATGCCTAGGCACATACAGAGGATTATAAAGTACATGTGGGGCTCCTGCCAAATGCCACGTACTGTATAGCAAGTGTACTGCGTGGAAGCAGTTAAGCACCACAGAGAGTATCTGGGCAAGCTGCAAGGTTGAATGGGGTGCCTTCTCTTAGGCAAATGGAGGCAGTGTTAACTCAGCCAGGGCCCTGACTGGTGTGGCTCAGTTGGTTGGGCATCATCCTGCAAAGCTCAAGGTTGGTGGTTGGATTCCCAGACAGGCACATGCCTGGGTTGAGGGTTCAGGTCCTGGTTTGGGCACGTGTGAGAGACAGCCAATTGATGATTATCTCACATCGATGTTTCTCTCTCTCTCTGTCCCCCCACCCCTCCCTCTCCCCCTTCCTTCCCCTTGCTCTAAAAATAAATAAATCTTTTTTAAAAATCAGCCAGATAAGCCAATGAGGTGGGGAAAAGTTTTTGTTGAGCTTGCTAATGTGCCTAGAAATTATCGCAGTCACCCAAAATGAGCTCTGGTTTCTGCCCATTGTATAAAAATATTAGATTCACTGCAATCTACTGAAAGTCAGCCCTTGATACACAGTTTGAAGAGAGAAAGAAAATAACTATTAATAATTCTAGACTACTGGAGGCTTGAATGGGAGGATTGTAGAGTCCTGAGTGGTGATGGTAGGAAAGGGTCTTCTTAGGGTGATGTAGGCAGGTGACCCTGTGGCTGTGATCATGGAGGGTGTGTCAGGGTGGGAGTGCTGTGGTGATGGTAGCACCTGCAGCCTGGTAGGGGTCCTCCCAACGGAAATTAAATTCACTAACCCTCAGTAGGGTGCAAAATGTGGACCCATCTAATGGTGTAGTGAGGGCAAGCAACTAAGTAAACTGTTTTAAGGGGGCACCCCATATGGTTATGAGACTCAACATATATCTTCTAAAGGTCAAAGGTGCAGTGAAGAACAGTCTAGCAGTCACAATACCACCTCACACTTGAGCAGCAAGCATTGTAGTAAGCAAGACATTGTGTTCTTCATTTCTGACTGGTTATGTTTTATGGTTTCTCTGTCCTTTTTTATGTTTACTCTCTCTCCCTTTGTTGAGGCTCTCACTTAGCTTATCCATTCTTCCCCTAAGTTTCTTGAGCATCCTTATAACTATTTTTTTTAAAACTCTGTATCTAGTGGATTTCCTCTATTTCATGTAGCTCTTTTTGTGGGTGTGTTTTAGCTTTCTCCTGTTCTTTTATTTGGGGCATTTTTAAAATATATTTTATTGATTATGTCTGCTATTACAGTTGTCCCATTTTACCCCCTTTGTACCCCTCCACCCTGCACACCTCCTCCTACCTTCATTCCCCCCTTTCGGTTCATGTCCATGGGGTGTACAAATAAGTTCTTTGGCTTCTACATTTCCTATACTATGCTTAACCTCCCCCTGTCTATTTTGTATCTACCATTCATACTACTTATTGTCTGTACCTTTTCCCCTTCTCTCTCTCTCCCACTCCCCCACTGATAACCATCCATATGATCTCCATTTCTATGATTCTGTTGTTTGCTTGGATTTTTTGTCTGTGTTTGTTTTTAGGTTCGGCTGTTAATAACTGTGAGTTAGTTGTCATTTTAGTGTTCATAGATTTTATCTTCTTTTTCTTAGATAAGTTCCTTTAGGGCTGAGTAATGATGAACTCCTTTAACTTGACCTTATCTGGGAACCACTTTATCTGCCCTTCCATTCTAAATGATAGCTTTGCTGGATGGAGTAATCTTGGATGTAAGTCCCTGCCTTTCATGACTTGGAATACTTCTTTCCAGCCCCTTCTTGCCTGCAAGTTCTCTTTTGACAAATTAGCTGATAGTCTTATGGGAACTCCTTTGTGGGTAACTGCCTCCTTTTCTCTTGCTGCTTTTAAGATTTTCTCCTTATATTTAATCTTGGCTCCTATAATTATGATGTGCCTTGGTGTGTGCTTCCTTGGGTGCAACTTGTCCAGGACTCTGAGCTTCCTGGACTTCCTGAAAATCTATTTCCTTCACCAGATTGGGGAAGTTCTCCTTCATTATGTTTTCAGATAAGTTTTCAATTTCTTGCTCTTCCTCTTCTTCTGGAACCCCTATGATTCTGATATTGGAACATTTAAAGATGGCCTGAAGGTTCCTAAGCTTCTCCTCATTTTTTTGAATTCTTGTTTCTTCATTCTGTTCTGGTTGAATGTTTCCTCCTTCTGCTGCAGACTGTTGATTTGAGTCCTGGTTTCCTTCTCATCACTGTTGGTTCCCTGTAGATTTTTTCTTTATTTCACATAATGCAACCTTCATTGCTGCCTGGGTCTTTTTTATGCTGTTGATGTATCCAGCGAGTTCCTGGAATATCCTGATAACCAGTGTTTTGAACTGTGCATTTGATAGGTTGGCCATCTCTTTGTTGCTTAGTTGTAGTTTTTCTGTAGCTTTGAACTGTTCTTTCATTTGGGTGTTTTTTTCAGCACACCTGTTACATAGTAAGGAGCAGACCTTAGGTGTTCACCAGGGTAGGCAACCCACATTGCTGCCTTGTGACACTGTATGTTGGGGAGGAGTCCAAGAGGAAACAATGCTGCTTGCTCTGCTCTCTGCCGGTTTTCAGTCGTTTCCCCCACTACCCACAATCAATTTGGGCCCTTCTACTGCTGATTCCTGGGTGGGTAGGTTTGCGTATGTTCTAGGACCCTGTTTGTCTCTCCAGCGGATTCTCCTGTGAGGCTCTAAGTTTCTCCTGCTGCTGCCTCAACCCCCACAGGTGTTTTCAATCAGAGGTTTGAGGCTTTATTTCCCCGTACTGGAACCCTGGTTGCATGGTCTATCTCACTCCCCAGTTGTTCCTCCTGGTTTATCTACACACGAATGTAGGACCTCCCAATCTGCAAGCCATCACCTCACTGGGTCTGCCAGCCACTGCCTTGGCCACCTATTTGGGGCATGTTTTATGTCTCCCCATTTTGGCTTCTTCTCTGTATTTTTGTGTGTTAGGTAGATCTACTACGTCTCCCACTCTTGGTATGGTGGCCTTATGTAGTAGGTGTCCTCTGGGTCTCAGTGCTGCAGAGTCTGATCACCTGAGCTAGTTGCTCCAGGAGTGTTTTTTTTGTGTGGATTATGTGAGCCCTCTTGTTGTAGTTGAGTCTCAATTGGTTTTGGTCCATCCATGGGTAGGAGATCCTCTGGCTGGCTGGCTGGCTGGCTGGCTATGAGTTTTGACCCCCTCCCCCAGCCACAGTGTACAAGTGGCTGTGCAGGTTCTAGTGCATGCTGAGATTTCCCTTTGGGTAGGCTACTTGTGGAGCTAATTTGGTCATTCCCTGATTGGGCCTAAAGCCTGCCACCAGGGTATGTTGGTTTTCAGGCCTTATGGGAGGGACTCCAATGCAGATCAATGTCAGAAGTTGCCTGTGACCAGCCCTGGGCTATCTGTTTGGAGCTACAAAGTGATCCACAGTTTGTGGCTACCTCTGCTGGGCCTGAGTGTGCATGGGAGTTGCCCAGCTGCATACCAAGGTACTGAAAGAGCCTCTGGCAGTACAGGAGTTCTGTAAGTTAGGTTCTCAGAGAGTCACCAGGTAGGGGCAAGTGGTGGTCACCAGGTTGATAGAGATTCAAAGTAAGTGCCAGTGCTGAGTATGAGGTCACTCAACAAAATTCTCAGTCGGTGTACACCAAGGCCAGCTGCCACCTGCAGATCTTTTTGGTGGTGTCAGTCCTCATGCAGTCATCAGCATGAAGCCAGCTGAGTTTATCAGGGTAAAACAGGCCTAGGTTTTGGTTATATAGAAGGAAGTCTCTGCACAGAGCAGTGGTGCCAATTGATTGTTGAGGGAAAAAAGGGCCCTCACCTTAGAGCCATGCAACTCAAGTCTCTCCCTGTGGATCTCTGCCATCCCCTGAATCTGCCCAGAGCTCCTGGAGAATCTTCCAAGAAAGACTGCACTGTTGTCCCAGCCTAGTTTTAGCCAGCCGACTCTTCTGCAGGGCAAGGAGGGCCACAGGGAGTACGGATGGTAGGTTTAGTCCTGAAGCCAGGAAAGATGGCTCCTGTGGGTGGTGTGGGAGAGGGACTCAGTGCAGGAATCTTGGCAGCTGTTTATTTGGCCCTCTCCCCAAAGCCACACAATCCACTCTCTCCCTGTATGACTCCAGGCTTCTCTGAGCCACCTTCCCTTCTCTGACAGACATAATCCTAGCTGGTTTTCACATCCTGATGTTACGTGGGCTCTTCCTTTGTACTTTGGTCTTCCAGGCTGAGGAGCCGGGGACATATTTGAGCCCCGTCGCTCCTTGTAGGAGGATCTTTGCACCTGAGATTATCCCTCTGGATCCTCAGCCACCACACATGGGTGCAGGACCTGCCATATTTGAGTCTCCACCCTTTCTACCAGTCTCAGTGTGGCTTTTTCGGTAAATCCTTGGTTATAAGACTTCTGTTCATCTAGTCTGCAGTTGGTTATTCAGGTTGAGTGTTCTGTAATTAAGTTATAATTCTGGTTTGGTTCTGGGAGGAGGTGAATGTAACTTCCCCGCTACTCTACCACAGTCTAACATCTTCTCTAAAGTATTAGTTTTGTCCTGTGGTGTTTAATTAATTGTCTTTTAAAGAAATTCAGCATTTTATCTTGAAGTAAATGTAGATTCATAGTCAGTAGTAAGAAATAACATGGATAGGTCACTTTTATTCTTTACCCAGTTTCTACCAATGGTAATATCTTACAAGTCTGTAATAACATATTGTAACTAGGTTATTGGCACTGATACAGTCAGGATACTTAGCATTTACATCAGCACAAACGTCCTTTATGTTGCCCTCTAATAACTAAATCCACTTATCTCTAGCTCTTACCCCTTTCTTAACCTGGCAGTCATTAATCTCATCTCTAATTTTGTCATTTCAAGA
The DNA here is from genome assembly GCA_004027735.1 of Carollia perspicillata. Lineage (NCBI taxonomy): Eukaryota > Metazoa > Chordata > Mammalia > Chiroptera > Phyllostomidae > Carollia > Carollia perspicillata. The sequence continues at coordinate 20,256 of PVKM010015950.1, read as the reverse complement.
ATGTCATATAAATGAAACCATAAATTATGTAACCTTTGGTGTTGGCATTTTTCATTGAGCATAATTCTTCGGAGAACATTTAAGTTGTTGAGTGTATCAATAGTTTGTTTCTTTGTATTGCTCTGTAGTGTTCCATGGTATAGAGATTACCAGTTTGTTTAAAAATTCACCTATTGAATGTTATCTTGGTTGTTTCCCAGTTTTTGGCTATTACAAATACAGCTGCTGTAAACATGTGCAGATTTTTGGTGAACATAAGTCTTTATTTTGGTGGGATAAGTGCCCAGGAGTGCTACTGCTGGGTCATATGGCAGTTGTAATGTTTAGTTTTTTGGGAAACTGCCACACCATTTTTTAGGTTGGTTGTACGATTTTACACTCCCACCAGTAATGTGTGAGTAATTCCATTACTCCACAGCCTCACCTACATTTCATATTGTCACGATTTTTTATTTTAGCCATTCTGATAGGTTTGTAGTGATATTTCATTGTGTTTTTAGTTTGCTTTTTCCTTTTTTTTTCTTTTTTTTAATGACCTTAGGGAGAGGGAGGAATGGGGGGAGGGTTTTGTTCCACTTATTTATGCATGTATTGGTTAATTCTTTTATGTGCCCTGACTATAGATTGAACCTGCAACGTTGGTGTAAAATAGGACAACACTCTAACCACCTGAGCTGTCCAATCAGGGCTGCATTTTCTTAATGATTAATCATGTTGAACATCTTTTCATGAAGTTATTTCCCTTCTCTATCCTTGTTAATGAAGTACACATGGGTCTTTTGCCCATTTTTCTGATGGAATTCTCTTGTTTTTTAAACTGTTGGGTTTTGAGGGTTCTTTGTATATGTTAGATACAAGTCTTTTATTGGATATGAGATTTGCAAATATTTTCTGCCAGTTGGTAGTTGGGTAGAGGGCCACCTCATTATTGCTGAATAAGAATGAAGATCCAGTCTTCCTGTGTGGTCTCCAGTAACACCACAGGGAGGGAAGTAAGTTCTGGGCTCCTGCATGGCCTGTGCTCCTCACTTAGACTTTACTGGTATAGAGAGGGGTGAGGCCACATTTTTTTCTTATGTTGTGTGGCCGGAATAGATCAGTTTTTGTCTAAAAGTTTTCTGTCTTGCTAGACTTCACCTTTACTGGTGTTTTAGCTAATAAGAGTAGGTTTTTGTTAGAGCTTTTGTCTGTGCCCTTTGTTTTTGGGTTGCTGGCTTTTTCAGATTAAATCCGGGGATATATGAGGTAAAAAAGAGAACCCAGGGATCTCACTACCATGTCTTCCTTCAGGTCCCAAGGTCCCTAGCCAGTCTGCCTTCATTTCTACATTTTTCAGATTTTTAGTATGTTTTATGTATTATGTTCAGGATTTTTGGTTGTACTTTAGCAGGTAGAATAGGGCAACATCTACATCTACTGCATTATGCCAGAAGTGACAGCATATTTTTAAATATTTTTATATAATATCAAGTATGGCTATATCATCCCATAGAATGCCAAACCACAACTTTATAGGTAAAACACTGAAATCTTAAAGAAACCTTATATTTATGGTAGCACTGGATACTGATCTTCAACCCCAGGAGAAGGAGGTACTAGTTCTTTTTTCTTTTCTAAGTGGTAAGATACTAGGGCGTAGGCTAGGCTTCTCTAACAAAGAAACCCAAAAATACAATGGGTCAAATAAGTTAGAATTTTATTTTTCATATGTATGTTAGTTAGGTTTTTTTTTGTTTTTTGTTTTTTGTTTTTTATGTGATAGTTTAGGGTAGGAACAGAAGCAAGCTCCTTGAGATTATCCAAGGACCCAAGCTGGGAGGGCAGTTGAGTCATCCTTTTACGTGGCTTCCAAGGTTGTTCTAGATATCTCCTATTTCAACTGACAGTAGTAATGCTGATTGTAGTGATGGTGGTAGTAGGTTGAACGTGGAAGTCTAGAGCTTAACTTTTTTAAGGACAGGAAGCAAAATTTGTACTTAACTGCTTTTGCTCATATTGCATTGACCTAAACCTAGTCATATATTCATTCCTACCTTCAAATGAAACTGGAAATATCTGCAGCTTGGTGGCCATGGGACCAGAAAGTGCTGGGGTATGGAATTGTGATTACTAAAAGAAAAAAGGTGAGAATACTGAGGACAACAGTAGTCTGCTGTTGTTACTTCCGTGAACAATTTGCGGAAGAAATTAGCTGCATGATCTTGGTCATCATGAACCATTTTATTATATAGTTAACTGTCTTATTCTTGTGTTCTTACCTGTTTTATTATAAAACGTCAACAAAGTGATTTTTGTATAAATATTAGTACTACTTCAAGTAAAATCTTATTTATATTTTCTAGGGTTTACAGAATCCACGGGGAATAGGATGCAAGCCAGAAGCTGTATGTAGTCATGTTATTATTGAGAGCCATGAAAAAGGATGTTTCAGGACTCTCTCTGCCAAACCACCACAGCTGGACAGCCATCCCTGTGTCTTCAGATCAGCTGAACCCTTAGAAATTATCAGAAGACAACAGAGCCCTTTATCATGGAGACCCAGACACATCAACCTTTCCAAATCACTAGGCCAAAGCAACCCCCACTTCAAAGTTTGGAATTCCTTGCAGTTACAAAGTCATTCCCCATTTCAGAACTTTGCAGGCGATGACTTCAGAATTAGCAAGGATTTTCGAATGCCATTCCGTGAAAAGATGGACCCTTGGCTGTCAGAATTAGTAGAACCTAATTGTTTGCCACCTGAAGAAATGGATTATCATTCTTCATCACAAATGCTGCCCCCAGAATCCATGAAAAAGTTTACCTCCATCACTTTTTCATCTCACCGACATTCTAAATGTTTTTCAGATTCCTCTGTTCTTAAGGTTGGTGTTACTGAAGATAGCCAGTGTACAGGAGCATCTGTAGGGGTATTTAATTCTCATTTCACTGAAGAGCAAAGTCCTCCTAGAGATCTAAAACAGAAAACTTCTTCCCCATCATTATTGAAAATCATTAGTCATTCACCAGATAAAGCTGTGACTATTTTAGCAGAAAGTAGTAGCCAAGGCCAAAAATTATCTGTTGAACATTCCCACCAAGAAGAGAAACTTTTAGAAAAATCAGATTTTAAAGGCAGTCATTCTGAGCCCAGTACCAGTACAAATTTTAGCAAATTCAAAGAAGTTCATTTCTCTGATAACCATACTCTCATTAGCATGGGCAGACCAAGTTCCACACTAGGAGTAAAAGAGAAGAATGTTACTTTAACTCCAGATCCTCCTTCGCATATATTTCTTGAACAACAAGAGCTCTTTGAACAAAGCAAAGCCCCCCATGCAGATCACTGTGTTAGAAAACACCATTCTCCGCCTCCTCAACATCAGCATTATGTGGTTCCAAACCTTCCTTGTCATATTTTTCTTGAAAAACGAGAACTCTTGGAACAAAGCAAAACCCCACATGTAGACCATCAGATGAGAGAGCACCACTCTCCCCTTCCTCAGGGTGAGGATTTTATAGCTTCAGACCTTCCTTCTTCCATTTTTCTTGAACAACGTCAGCTCTTTGAACAAAGCAAAGCCCCAGATATAGATCACCACGTTAAAAAACAATATTCTCCTCTTCCTCAAGGTCAGGATTCTGTAGCAGAAAACAGTGGTCAACATAAGCCTAAATCACACATTTCTAACATAAATGTTGAAACCAGGGTCAATAGCGTGGTCTCCCAATCAGCTCCAAATCAACATACATTAGTAATATCTCCTCCATCTACTCCACCTTCAAATAGAAAAGCACTTTCTTGTGTGCGCATAACTATTTCTCCTAAGACTTCTTCCAATTTGGATAGAGGAGCCTTAGATAAAAAATTTCTTTCATTGGATCCTGCTTCTAAAACAAGGATGAATAGTGAGTTTAATCCTGACCTTCAAACTATATCTTCAAGATCATTGGGACCAACCTCCAAATTACTGACTGGTAAATCTGGACCACGTGATCAAGAATCTTTAGGTTTTCTAGGACCTAAGTCTTCACCGGACTTTCAAGTCAAACAGTCTCTTCCAGATGGTAATACTGTTACTAAGGACTTGAAAACCATACATTTTCAAAATAGCCAGATAGTAACATCAAGGCAAACACAAGTGAACTTTTCAGATTTGGAAGAATATTCCAGTCCAGAAGGGACTTCAGTATCTGCAGATCGGTGAGTCTCATTGTGATGACAAGCAAGCTGACGGAATTTGTCATAAAAGGTTTTAAATAACTAAGCAAATGTAAGTTTCTGGGGGGAAAGCAATATGATTCTCTTAAGGGAGATTATATCTGACAAATCTGCTAGAAGTCTTTCAAGGGATAAATACCAAGATAAGAAAAAATACCAGAAAGTAACGTGGCTTCAAGTATTTAAAACATTGAATTACTTTGAGAAGAATCTTTGATCATGCAGTGCTACAAGCTACCAATTCCTCATTGTGTTGGAGACATGCTGAAGACCGGGCTTTGGGAGGGGATGCGTGCGCATGCTTGCTCTCCTGCACATTCTCTCTTCCCTTCTCTCTCCCTCTCTTTTCATTTCCATTTCATGATTTCCCTCAAATATTTAGTATAAACAATGTCAAAAGATAACTCTCCAGTGGAGAAGTCTGGCAGACATCACTTCAGCCAAGTAATCAAGGTTAACATTACCACTAATATATAATGTGCTCCCTGATGTGATGCCCTACTTCACAATGTATTGTAGTGAAAGAAACCCAGTTTGGGGGGAAATGCATTAGATTTATATTATTTAGCCTAATTTTAAGGCTCATTAATTCAGTTTTACATTAGTCTCTTACAAGAGACTCATAACTTTCTGTTATGGTTAAACAGAACCATCCTATACACTTAATGTTTCCATCTTAGAGTTGGAAAGCCAGCATGTCACAGTGGAGAGCACTAGCCATGGAAAGGAGAAAGGGAAAAAATGTTTTTCAACATCCACATATAGTAGTCTTGGCAATGAGAAACTTAAACATGTTATGTCATTTAACACTCATGATAATCCTAAGGGGTGGATGGTGGTATCCATATTTACACTCTGGGAAACCGAGACATAGACACTGCTACTTTGTCAACAAACAGCATTGTCTCCAATAACGCTGTTTGTAAGCAGCAGATGGGGCATTCAAATGTAGTAAGTTTAATCAAAGCAAGAGTTTGTTTGTTCACCACATGATACTACTGTCTCTCCAAATCTTGAACCCTACTTCCAGCTCTTCTACCAACTATCTTCTTGGACAAGTCATTTAATATCTGTGGCATTTGTGTGGATGATGGTGGAAGGGAAAGGGTTTATATCCTGAAAAGTCCCTTTAGCTCTAAAAGTTAATGATTTGAGAATTGAATTAGGGCAAAACAAACCAACGGTGAATCTGTAGTTTCAATATTGTAAATAGTAAGGTGCAGTAGAAACCAGTATTGATAATTTTTTTGAAAATTGTTTAAAAATTAAAAGATTGACAAGTTTATATACAATACTTAAACTCATCAAAGTGATAAAATACTTACTGGAGCTGAGTTCCTTTAATGAGAAGAAAATTATAATTACAAATATGAACTATTAATAATGCCCTTTGTTCAGAGTGTACTAAATCCCAGGCATTGTAGTGGTTGCCTATATCATTTTTTTATTCAGTATAATCAGAGATAGATAGTATTAGCTCAATTACAGATTTAAAAAGCCTAATACTTAAAGAAATTAACTGTTTTACCCAACATTGCATGGCATTAAGTGTTGGAGGTAGCATTTGAACCTAGGTGTGTCTGACTCTGGAGTTCATACATAATTCAAACTATGTATGCAGTCATACACTACATAACAATGTTTAGCTCGGTAATGGGTGGCATATTCGACAGTGGTCTAATAAGGTAATAATGGAGCTGAAAAATTCTTATTGCCTGATGACATCTGTGGCTCCAGATGATTTGCCAAAGATGAGGTTGCAAAAATAACAAGGTTGTGGTTGAGGTGACAAACTGTAACCTGGGGATGAGTGAGGATGACATTGAGGAATTCATGGAAGAGTTCACTAATTCTTCAGGAATTAGTGGAGTTGCTAGAACTGGAAAAGGAATGCTTAGCTGAAGAAGAGGCAAGAGAAAATAAATCTGCAGAAGAGGAATTCCTAGAAAATTTTCAGTGAAGGGTTTAGCAGAAGCTTTTACAGACCTCAGCAAGCTCCTTAAAATTGTTTGAAAACATGGACCTTGAGGCTGAAATGTTTTCATTAGTAGAGAGAAATATTCATGGTGCATTATCTCCTTACAAGCAAATATATGATGGGAAAAAACAAACAAACAGTAAAGCAAACCAACGTGGACAGATTCCCGAAAAGAGTGCCACCTCCTCAGAAGAGCCTCAGGCAGGTCCTTCAGGAGGTAATCCAAAATGCATCTGGTCATAGGAGGTGCCTGTTATTGCCCCCAAAGACCTCCCAGTGGGACACGATGTAGAACTGGAAGACGGTTATACTGATGATTCTGACCCTGTGTAGGCCTAGGCTAATGTCTATGTTTGTGTCTTAGTTTTTAACAAAAAAGATCTTAAAGTAAAAAATACATGAATAGGAAAAGGTTATAGAATAAAGATATGAAGAAAAATATTTTTGTACAGCTATACACTGTTGTTTTTTAAGCTGTCCTGTTACAAGAGTCAAAATTTTAAAAAATAAAAAGTTACGGTAAGCCAAAGTTAATTTATTACTGAAGAAAGAAAAGTTTTAGAAATAAGTTTAGTGTGGTGTAAGTATACAGTGTGCATAAAGTCTACAGCAGTGCACAGTAATGTGCTGGGCCTTCACATTCCCTCACTGACTCCCCCAGAGCACCTTCCAGTCCTGTGAACTCCACTCATGGTAACTGCCCTGTATATGTGTACCATTTTAAATCTTTTATACCATATTTTCACTGTACCTTTTCTGTCTTTAGATATGTTTAGACACCCAAATACTTAGCACTGTGTTATAGTTGCCCATAGTATTTAATATGGTAACGTGCTGTGTAGACTTATAGCCCAGGAACAATAGGCTATACTATATAGTGTGTGTAGTAGGCTATACCACCTAGGTTTGGGTGAGTGTACTCTACGATATTCATACAACAACAAAACCACCTAAGGATTCATTTCTCAGAATGTACCCCCGTTATTATTCAAGGTATGATTTTTGAGTGTTTGTATGGATAAAACATACAAGTATTAAGTATTTTAAATTTTTTTTATTTTAAGATAATTTTCAACTTAAAAAGGAGTTGCAAAAAATAGTTGAATCCCTGTACTGTTGAAGTGTAACATACTTACCTGAAATATAGCAGCGTAAAACAATATTATCCCAAAGTTTCTGTGGGTCTGAAATCCAGGCATAGCTTAGCTGGGTGCTTTGGGCTCAGGGTCTCTCACAAGATTGCAAACAAGGTATTGGCTGCAGCTGTGGTCTCATCTCAACGCTGACTGAGAGGATATGCTTCCAAGCTTGCTTATGTGACTGTTGGCAAGAGACATCAGTTCCTTCCTTCTATAAGGCTGCTCCAATGTGAAAGCTAAGTTTCCCTCGAATGAGCAAAGCAAGTAAGAGTGCAAGAGAGGGTGCCTGAGACAAAAGCCACAGTTTTTTTGTAACCTAATCTTGGAAGTGAATCTCACCACTTCCACCACATTCTGTTCGGTAGAAATGAATCACTATTTCTAGCCCACCCTGAAGGATTAGGGATTACACAGGGGTATGAATACCAGAGGCAATGATCATTGGGAAATATCTTAGGTTCCCAGTATTCCCTTTACAGAAGCTTCTGCTTATATTAACATCTTATAATAAAATTATAAACACAAAACATTTACCAAAAGTAGAAAAGTATCCTTCATATAAAATTATAGCTAAAGTATAGATTGATTTGGATTTTACCTGGTTTTTCCACAAATGAACCTCCTGTGTTTCAGATCCAGTCTAAGAACCCATCTTGCGTTTTAGTTGTCGTATCTCCTTAATCTCCTCCAATCTGGCAGTTTCTCAGTCTTTCCTTGCTTTTCATGATCTTGCCATTTTGAAGAGAATTGATTAGTTATTTTGGAGAAAGTATTTTGATTTGGCTATGTGATATTGTGTCAAGATTAGATTGAGGTTAGGCGTTTTTTAAAATTGAATTATAAGAGAGAGTGAGAAAGAAAAACATCCGATTTGTTGTTCCAAACTGAGTTACCCAGCCATGAACAAGGTTAGGCATTTTTAATGTACCTTATCAGGGAGCACATTATATTGACAATGCATTATGGTTGATATTGACATGCATTACGCATTATGATCTCTGGGCTAAAGTGGTGTCTACCAAGATTCTGCACTGTTCTACATATTTATAAATTCCCACAAGACATTATTACCGTTCCTTGTTTACTCCATTGTATATATGTGAAATATAGTACATAACTATATGTATATATAAAAGGTGTGTGTGTACATGTATATGATACTCATTATTAAGTGCTCTTTATTATTCTTTACTCTTTGCAGTTCTTTGTTGGATCATTTAACTTCAGCCTAAAAAAATTACTTTTGGTATTTCCTGAGATCTGTTGGAGATTAGTTCCTTTTTATTTATTTGTTTTATTTTAAAAATAGATTGTAATTTTCTGTTGAGATTATTTATATTTTTTATTATCACCCATCTTTTGCTCTCTTAGTACATTAATAATCATTGTAAAGTACTTCTGTGCTAACTTCAGTATCTGAATCCCCTGTAAGTCAATTTCTGTATTCTCTCAATTTTTACTTTTTCCTGCTTCACAAATTTTATAATTTTTGCTTGTATGCTTGACATCGTGAATAGAAAAATTATAGAGACTGCAAATGCTATCACTTTGCAACAGAAAGGATTTGCCCTTTTCTCTGTTAACCAGATAGAGCGCCTGATCAAAATTTCAGGAATTTTACTAGGTCAGAGTAGGCTTGGAGCTTTAGTTGACTCATTATACCTATGATTGTTAATGATTGGTTTGGATTTTTGCTTTAAGCTGACAAGGTTTTTATTCTTCAGTAATTAATTATAGTGAGATATTCAGTTTAGTCTTTCCAGTGTTTGAATTCAGCTCTTTGGACTCTCAGCTTTCCCAGCTTTAGAATGTAAGGGGAAACTAGTTATGTATTTTTGTGGTTATACTTCCTCAGTGGAAATTTGTCTCGTAAGCACTCAAAAGATTATAGGTGTATTTCACTGTTTTCTCAGCTCCCTTCTTGGGGGCAGAACTTCTGGGGTTTTTTATTGCGAGTCTGGTAGACCTCTTATTTTTCACCTTGAAAGTTCTCCCCAGCAGGCATTAGTTATTTAGCTTCCTGCCTTATGCAGGTTCAAAATCTGGCAAATGTGAGGAGACCTGAAGTTTATCATAAGCCCCACGATTTAGTGGGAGTTAGTTTGTTATTGGCGCCATGACTATGCAGGAGATTTCACTCTGCATTTCTGTCTCAGTTCTCCATCTTCCCATATCACTCTAACACTAAGGAAATGACCTGTGGGGGAAATCAACTTAGCTTTCTGCTAGAATTCACTCTATCATACCAACCCACGGGTTCAGCAAAAACTCTGTTGGTTTCTCTTTTTCCCATGGAGTGTGTCTACTTATACTAAGCCCCTGCCCATAATTTCTAAGATGCCCTTCTCCAGCATATCAGTTGGCATTGTTTTCCTATTGCTCCCATAACTCTCTGATTTTTTAGTATGATTTTTATAATTTATTCAACTTAGTTTGTTTATTACAGTAGAAACGATGGCCTGTGGATAGCCAGGCCATCATTTACAACACACTACAGCAGCCTTCCTGGAAGTGGATCCTGTTTTAGATTATCTTGAATTTCTATCTGTCATATATTAGTAGTATTTTACTTAGAGTGTTTATATCTTTTAGTGTACTTATTAGTTATTTAATTTTTTCAATAATATTGTATATGGTATTTTTTTAGCTTTCAATTTTATAATTTCTAATACTGAAAAAATATTATTTAAAATGTAATTTCATATCTGGCAATTTTTCTAAAAACATATTCTAATAAGTTATCTATAGATTGTTTTAGATTTTCTCTCAAAATTATATCAAATATGAAAAGGACAGTATTATTTCTTCGTTTCTTATCATTCTTTTTCCTGTTTTAACTGCTGATACCATTTAAGACCTTTAGTGAAATGTTGAGTATAAATGGTAAGAGTTGGCATCCTTACTTTGTTGCTACTCTCACAGTGCACATTCTTTACGTTTCAAAATAATTAGGATAGTTGCTCTAAGGTGTTATTTGTTTATTTACTTTTAGAAAGAGGAAGAAGGGAGGGAGAACAACTCGGAGAGAAACATCAGTGTGAGAGAGAAACATTGATCAATCAGTTGCCTTTCCCTACATGCCTGGACCGGGGACCAAGTTCACAACCCTGGCATGTGCACTGATCAGGAATTGAACTGGTGACCAACCAACTGAAGCACACCAGCCAGGACCTGTTTCTCCCTTTTTATGTTCTGTTCTTTGGAATCCAGCCACTAAATTTCAATCCATACTCAAGGGAGAAGGAGAGATTAAGCTTCACCTCCTTGGGCTAGGGTGGGAGGATGATAATCTACATTTATTATTTAGAATTCTTCTGTAGGCAAGATTGGTCATTTCTCTCCTGTTATATGTTTATTCAATCATTTATTTGCTCCATTCTATTTTAATATACATTCTCTATAACCTTAATATGTAATTACAACATTGAAAACTTCTGTTTCCCCCACTGACATAAACTCCTTGAGGGAAGGCTTTTTTTCTTATTTATCTTTGTGTACTCTATACATTTAGCACAGTCCCCTAATTTATACTGGATCTTTAGTAATTTTTATAAAAATGAATGAATGAATGAATGAATGGATTTTCAGTTGAACTGTGAAAAGTACTCTTTCTTTAGCTAAAGTATGCAATAGTATTGATTTAAATTAAAAGATTTTTAAAGCAAACAAAAGTAAACTCCTACATGATTGCATTGTAATAAGTATCTAAGAAAACAAAGGTTACGGCAGAAATAACCATTTAAGGTTGGTATGTATGCACAAAACATTCCATGAAAACACTTAAGTATCCCTAGAAGCCACTTTTGGAAAGATATTACAGTATTTTATAAGCCAAGGATATGACCTGCTGTCCCTTTCTCTTATTTGTTCAGATCACTGGAGAAGATTAAACCCTCATTTTCTGCCTCCTCTGGAAAATTGTCATCTGACGCAGTCACACAGATTACAACAGAAAGTCCAGGAAAAGCTATGTTTTCATCTGAGATTTTTATTAATAGTGAAGATCGTGGTCATGAAATTACAAAGCCCAGTTCCCAGAAGCTGCTGGGCAAAGCTCCTGTCAGGTTTGCTTCATCATCTTCAGTCCAACAGATTATTATTCCTGATGGCACAAATGGAGGTAAGAGAATTAGATTGCATTTTAGGTCACATTACCAACTTTTGTGTGTAAGTATCTTAGAAGTTTGTGATTGTATCTTTGTAGTCAGAAAACCTAATTTTACTTGTAAGCATTAGGAGCCACACGATTATACTCATCTTTTAAATGCATAGCCATTAAGAGATTATGATTTATTATGTTTTTACCTTAATTTCTAGTGGAATTAATGAATATGGAACTCATGATGCTTATGATTGACATATTTTTTATCTCATGATATTTGTAATAAGAACATAGATATTGCATAAAAACTTTAAAACTGTAGAGCTTCTGCCCTGGCCAGGTGGCTTAGCTGCTTGGAGCATCGTCCCATATACCAAGAGGTTGCAGATTTGATCTTGAGTCAGGGCACATAGCTAGGCTGTGGGTTTAATCCCCGGTTGGGGCGCATACCGGGGCGGGGGGGGCAACTGATCGATGTTTCTCACAAATCAATGTTTCTTTCTCTCTCTCTCAGTAAGTATATCCTTGGGTGAGGATTTAAAAAAAACCTATAGTGGTTTGATTTTAGGTAGGTAGGTGAATTTTTGGCATTTTGTCTTATAGTTAATGTTATATGTTATAATAAATAGATACAAATAAATGTAATAGTGCAAATACAGTATCATAAACAATGATCGGATACCCAGGTTGGCTGTTGTCCCTGCCGTCCTTGAAACATGGAACCCATGGTTACCTTGAGTTCACTATCACAGTCAACTGGAAGGGACAAAAACCATGGAAGAGTTCATGTTGGAAGTTTTTATGGGATAGGCCTGAAAGTGGCTTGGATTACTTTCCACAGTATAGGAATAGTTTAGGAACAGTTCCACTGTGTTTTGTATGGTGAAGAAGAGATGGATTTTGGTGAGCAGCTAACCATCTCTGACATAAGGTCTACATTGAGAGTGCTATGCTATTATTGTTACAGTGATATTTCAGTAGTACTTACACTGTATAATATTCAAAATTAGACTAAGTTATTTTCTTTTTCAGACCAGTAACAGGAAAGTTAACAATTAAATTTCCATTCTTCCCCCAAGTGCGAATAGAACCTATAGATTACTAATTATAAAGTATAATAGTTTGCACAAGTCTATTTAAATCTGTTTAAAATTTTCCTAGTTATGCACAAAGATTATCTATCTGTGGATATAGATAGAATATTCCTAAATGGATAAAGAAATCGCTTGGTTCCACATTTAAATTGCATTGAATTTAATTTAAATAAGTATATTTATATGTTAAGATGGTTATACTTCTTACACATTTTTATTGTGAAATAAAACTGCCAAATTATACACTTTAATAAATATCACAAAGAACACTTTCATGGGTCTGTTACCTATTGGTACAGTGATACTATGTAACAACCCTCAAAATCTTAGTCCTTTATAACAACAAACATTTGCTTTTCTCACTCACTGGCTTGTGTGTCACTTGGAGTTTAGTTCTAGGCAGCAGAAATGGCTTGGTTCTGTTCCACTTACTTTGTTCTAAAACCCAGGCTAATGTAGCAATTACTACCCTGGGGTACGTACCTTGTTTTCAGAGTGATGTCAGAAGCAGAAGAGGGGAAACCCAACCATGAAAGTGTATTTTAAACCTTTACTGATATCAAGGCCCTGGCTAGTGTAGCTCAGTAGATTGAGTGCAGGCCTGCTAACCAAAGGATCGTGGTCCAATTCCCAGTCAGGGCACATGCCTGGGTTGCAGGCCAGTTCCCAGCAGGGGACGCACAAGAGGCAACCATACGTTGATGTTTCTCTCCCTCTATTTCTCCCCCCCTTTCACTCTAAAAATAAACAATAAATAAAATCTTTTATTTATTTATTTATTTATTTATTTATTTATACACACACACACACACACACACACACACATACTTTTACTCATATCAAAATTGATTAATCTGTATAGCAGCCACAATTTATGGTTTTACTTTTATGTACAGACACCTGGGAGCACCCTTTAAAGAATTAATATTATTTGGTTTACTAATAAAATATTTTTAATACCTTGGATTAAAAGTTAAATTTTATGTTTTTTTAAACATGGAACCATTTTAAAGTACAAAGAATGATATATTAAATACATGATTATCTACTCATTTGTTATGAATGAACAAGTTTATAATAATTTACTATATGTTTCTATTTGGTTCTATTTTTAAGTTTTTTTGAAGAAATTATAGCTGAACTTTCTATAACCCTTTTCAGTTCTTTCTTTCCCAAAAGCAGCCATTATGTGCTCTGTAGTCACTTCTTCCCCCCAAAAATAGGCAGTCCAAACTATCCCTAAGACTATTACATCCAAACATAAACTTGATTTGATAAGAATTTTAAAAAGCCACTTGTCTTTCTCAGAATTCTCTATTTCCATATCATAACTTCTTGCTCTGGGTCCATTGTAGTTCTGCCCAAGTGTTGTTACTCATTTTCTGCAGCCTTTGAAATAAATGGTAAATTTGACCATCAATATCAAGCTTTATGTACACTGGTAGAGGAAAATTGATAAAACCATATTCTGACAATAATGTTTGCAGCAATGAGCAAATAGAAGTGTAGGCTACAGCTAGTTTTTCTGTTGTTTAAATTCTTCCCTCCTGTACAGATATTTTGTTCCTCTTAACTTCAGTCAAGTTCTCATTAGCTAAGTTTTGGGGGCATTTTTTTTGCACACATATGTGTTGTTGGTTTTAGTTTTTCTTTGTTTTGTTTTGGTAGTAGTTTTGTTTTTGCCTGGTGGAGTGATATAAGTATTCCTAAATATTCTGAGACTTCACTAGCCCTACATCCTGCCCCAGTGGCCTTGGTACTCCTAGTTGCCCTCATCATTTTCTAATTATTTTCTTTAAATGACTTATAATTTATTAAAATACTAGGTAATTGATCTATATAGTATGTTGTTTACTGTATATTATCTTCCCCTTAAGGCAGAGGTACTTTTCTGTGTAGAACTGATAGATCCCAAGAAATCTGACACATTAAAGGCAGTCAGTATTTGTTCTTTGAGTTATTAAATGTTTTCTTATTTATTGTTCTGATCTTTACCTCCTTAGCCCAGCCTTCACTGTTGCCATATAAACCTTCTGGCAGTACAAAGATGTACTATGTCCCACACTTAAGTCAGATTCCTTCATCTCTGGATTCCAAATCAGACACCACCATTGAGAGCTCACACTCAGGTACTGTACAGAATTATTTAAAATTTTGTGTTTTGAAATTTTATATGTGAATTGGCTAGTTAATTCTGGAATGACATATGAAAGTTCATGCTACCTAATTTTTCAGGGAAATATGGATCTTTCCGTGCCTCAGTCTTTGGTTCAGGTAGGCAAGTTATTTGGTCAGATATATTATGTACACTTAAACAAATACTAAATATTTTATTAAGAAAATTACATGGACAATTTTTTGTTTGAGTTAGTGGACTCTAAGTCAAAATTTTCCATGTTATCTCTGTTTACAGAGCCCTCTGTTTCACTGAATATTTTTCCTCATCATTATGTGGAACTCATATAATTACGAGAAGTGTATTTTCAAATAGTAGTAAGTTATTAGGATACAAGTACTTGTTGTTTTGATCTGACAACATAAAAAATAAAAATATTCGGTTTTGGTTTTGCTTTTTTAAAGAACAACTTATCCTTTCTGTGTAACTTCTGCACATGTAAAGATGCCTTAGACAATCATGTAGAAATAACCAGTTATTTACTAATGAGATATGTGAAGTAGCTAGGTACTGTACACTTTCTCAAACCTTAAGATAAAACTGGACATTACCACTCTATTTTCCTGCTTTTATTTCAGGAACTGTCAAAATCAAGTTTATAAAGATACAACAGTATTGAAAGGAATGTAGCACTATCTAATGTTGAAACTTTACCTTACACTAGTAGTTTGTGTAGTATACACCACATAGCAAATATCATTGTTGTTTCCCTAGAATTTTAAAATATCCGATAGCACCCCTGTGAGATCATCCCAGGGCAACTGCAAATCTAGAAAATGAAGAATACCGCCCAGAGTTCTCAATAAATATTTCCCATGGGATTTTAAAATAAGGATACCACAGTAATGTGGTGTGGGGTTTTGATTGATGGAATTGAATAGCATTTTTAGTGGTTTACAGGAGATGACTTGGTTCAGTTTAGATACAAATTATTTTCTACATGACTTGTCTAAGGCATCTTTATATGTGCAGAAGTTACACAGAAAGGATAAGTTGTTCTGGTCTTAGGCAGTTTTGTTTTGGGGGATTTAGTTTTTGGTTTTGGTTTTGGTTTGGTGTTTTTTTGTTTTTTTTCGGGGGGGGTAATTTTGAGAGGACAAAACTAGTGTCTGATAGTAATTGAGTTAAAGCCCCTGGTATAACTGTTCTTAATTCCCTACAGCGATGCCACTGAAAGAAAGAATGATGAAAGTGCTCATATTACCACATATTAGGATTGATTATTAAGCCTTTAACCAGAAACTGGAAGAAATTTCTATTGCAAGGCTATGATTTTAAAAACATACTTAATGGCTATCAGAACTAAAACAAGCCTAGCCCACTCAATTGAGTGTAGGTAGGAAAATCTTTGATCTCTCTACCACTTTCAGCCCCTCATTTCAGAAGACAAATGTTTTTATCGACAGATCTGATCAGGTGTCCCAATATTTTTTGAGTCCTCTAGTGTCCTGCTCTCTGTTCATGTCCATAACTATTTCATCTGTTTGGAGGCATTAACTTTGAACAAAATTGGACAGTTGTGGGAGAAGAAAATGACTCAAGGGTGAGGTGGTGCATTTTTTCCTAGAAATATTTTTTTTGTAAATAAAGTACTGAATGCCTCAGTAAGGTAAGAGAACTGGTAACTGTACATACTTGAGATCATAGTTGAGATTTTTCATGTTCTCCAGCTATTCTGAAAAAGCAGTCCTCTCTTAGACCAGTAAACTTACTCTACATGAAAGCCTTGGAATTGTTTTAATAGCTATTGTTTATTAATGTGTTGTACATCCACAGATAGGAGAAGGATCCAATTAGAGTTTGGGGCCAAGGGCGAGTCATACATTATTGTTAGCAAATATTTGGGCCAAGTAGATTTCTCCTTAATTGAGAATGGGTAAGCAATTAAATTCATAAAATTCTTTAAAAAAATACAGAAAGACAAAGGTAACAACATCCCAATGAAAGAGATAGATGTTAGAAATTTACTTATTATAGTTGCAAATTCTCTCTCCTCCTAAGATGGAGGTGTAGGTTAACATGACTCACCTCCTCTCATAACCCCAGCAAAAATTACTACTAGACTACGAAACAAATATCACCCAGAAACAGTAGAAGATTGAGCTATAAGGAAGTCAGACAACCAAGGAATTAAAGAAGTCATATTCATTTAGACCAGTAGGAGGGGCAGAGAGGCATGGGGTCCTCGAGATGTGGAATAGGTAGTCCCACACCCACATATGGTGGATGAAAATCAAGAGGGATCTCAGCCCCATACCAGACCACCCAGCCCAGGGTTCCACTGCCAGGAAGATAAGTATCCATAACTTCTATCTGTAAAAACCAGCGGGAGTTGGGGCAGCTAAGAAACTGTGGGATTCTCAGGAGTCTCCTCTTAAAGAGCCTACAACGGACTTAACTAAAGGGCTTACACAAAGGACTTACACAGACTCACTCCCTTTGGGCTTTACCACTGGGGGCATCATCTGAAAGGGCACCAGTGGCATGGGGAGAAACTGAATTAACTGGCATCAGAGTGAATGCCAGGGGACAGCTTTTTCCCAGACAAAACTCCAGAGGCCAGACATTGCATCATGTCCTTTCTGAGTCCTCCCCCACACAGAGCTACAGAGCAGGAACACTGTATTAAAGATTCCATCAACTTGGTTCACACGGGTTGCCTCATCCTGGTGATTACCTAAGGCTCACCCCATCCACCTTACCAGTGCACTTTTCTGTAAGAGGCCATGCTACTAAGACAGGAATTCAAAGCAGCTCTACCTAATACATAGAAACAAGCACAGGGAGGCTGCCAAAATGAGGAGACAAAGAAATATGGCCCAAATGAAATAGAAAAAAACTCCAGAAAAAAAACTAAACAAAATGGAGAGAAGTAATCTCTCAGATGCAGAGTTCAAAACACTGGTTATTAGGGATGCTTGAGGGATTCATTGGGTACTTCAACAACATCTAAAAGGCTCAGGCGAAAATGAAGGTTACACTAAGTGAAATAAAGAAAAATTTGCAGGGAAACAGTGGAGTGGATGAAGCCTAGAATCAATAATGATTTGAAACATAAGGAAGAAAAAGTATTCATTCAGAACAGCAAGAAGAAAAAAGAATCCCCCAAAATGAGGACAGGCTAAGGAACCTCTGGGACAGCTTCAAATGTACCAACTTTTGGATCATAGGGGTGCCAGAAGAAGAGAAAGAGAAAGAAATTGGAAATCTATTTGAAAGAATAATGAAAGAAAACTTCCCTAATTTGGTGAAGGAAATAGACATGCAAGTCCTGGAAGCACAGAGAGTCCCAGACAAGATGTGTGCGAAGAGGCCCACTCCAAGACACATCATAATTAAAATGCCAAAGTTAAAGATAGAGAATCTTAAGAGCAGCAAGAGAAAATTAGTTACCTACAGGGGAATTCCCGTAAGACTGTCGGCTGATTTCTCAAAAGAAACTTTGAAGGCTAAAAGGGATTGGCAAGAAGTATTCAAAGTGATGAAAAGCAGGGACATTTCAGCCAAGATGGCTCTACCCAGCAATGCTACCATTTAGAATCAAAGGGCAGATAAAGAACTTCCCAAACAAGAAAAAACTGGAGTTCATCATCACCAAACCACTATTATATGAAATGTTAAAGGGACTTATTTAAGGAAAAGAAGAGATCAAAACTGTGAAAAATAAAATGACTATAAACATATCTATCAACAATTGAATCTAACAGGCTGAACAAACAAGCAGAACAAATAGAATCATAGATATGGAGATCACTTGGAGAGTTATCAGTGGGGAAGAAGGAGTAGATTTGGGGAGAAGGTTCAGGGATTAAGAAGTACAAATTGGGACTCACTGGCTGCACTGATCCACTCAGACTAGCAATCCTGCCGCACCATGGGCCAAGACCTCACCAAAATGCCATCTCAACTGGAGCACACCATGGAAACCATGATGTTCACATCTCACAAGTATGCTAGGGATAAAGGCTACTTAACAAAAGAGGACCTGAGAGTACTCATGGAAAAGGAGTTCCCTTAATTTTTGAAAAATCAGAAAGACCCTCTGGCCATAGACAAAATAATGAAAGACCTGACCAATGCTGAGATGGCTGAGGGTGCTTCCAGAGCTTCTTTTCGCTAATTGCTGGGCTCACCATCACATACAGTGACTATTTTGTAATACACCTGAAGCAGAAGGGAAAGAAGTAGGCAGCTGAGCAGCTACTTCCTCCCTGATAAAGAGCTCTCCCAGTGGGTCACTTAAGGAATCTCTGCCCAGAAGCTTCTTCCTGTGTAAGGATTTCATGAACAGATTGGGACCCTTAGAAAATGTACAAATAAAATCCCACCCCCCATTTGACAAGAGGAAAAAAAGCCAATTAAAGCCAGATAAGCTTTTGATTTTTATATTGCTTAAATCTGTTGCTCTCAATAAGCAAATTTCTTTTTTAGTTCACAGAGGGAAAAAAGTACAAATTGGTAGGTACAGAATAGATAGGGGGATGTCAAGAACAGTACAGGGGCTGGTGTGGCTCAGTGGATTGAGCACAGGCCTGAGAACCAAAGGCTCCCCGGTTCAATTCCCAGTCAGGGCACATGCCTGGGTTGCAGGCCAGGTCCTTAGTGGAGGGTGCATGGGAGGCAACCACACATTGGTGCTTCTCTCTCTCTCTTTCTCCCTCCCTTCTCTCAAAAATAAATAAAAATCTTTTAAAAAACAGTATAGAAAATAGAGGAGCCAAAAACTTACATGCATGACCCATGGACGTGAACTAAGGGGATTGCGGGAGGGTATGGGAGGCACTGGGTCAAGGGGTCCATAGGGGGAAAAACTGGTACAACCGTAATAGTGTAATCAATAAAATGTATTTTTTTAAAAATTTACTTATTAAACGCAGTAACGTTCATTAAAAGACTTTAAAACAAAAACTATTACTATAGACAAGGTCATTTTATAGTGATTAGAGTCGATCGATCATCAAGATTAACAGTTTTAAATGTATATGCATCTAGCCACAGAGTCCTAAATACAAAAAGAAAAACAATTAAAAAGAAAAAAACAAGAGAAATTATTCAAGCCAAAAGCAAAAAGTCGTGTACTCAAATTTTGTAATTCCATTATATGAAAAGTACAGAATAAGCAAGTTCATGTAGACAGAAAGTAGATTACTGGTTGCCAGGAATTGTGGGTGAGAGGGAAATGGAAAGTATCTGCTAATGTGTATAGGGTTCCTTTTTGGGGTGTCAAAAAAGTTCTGTAATTAGATAGCAGTGTTGGTTGGGAGAATACTGAGAACTGCTTTATTGTACACTTGTTTAAGTGTTACCTGAATTATATCTCAGTTTTTTAAAGAAGAGAAGCAGGACTGAACAAATGAAGGAAAGACTGCCAAAACATTGAAAGATTTTGGTAGCAGATTTAAAATACATTTGCAGCCCTGGCCAGGTGGCACAGTTGGTTAGAACATCATCCCATACACCGAAAAGGGTTAGATCCCCAGTCAGGACACTAACCAGGTTGTGGGTTTGATACCCTGATTGGGGTGCATGTGGGAGATGGCCAACCGATGTTTCTCTCTCTCTCTCT
>PVKM010015949.1:0-27345 GCA_004027735.1 Carollia perspicillata | reverse complement strand
AAAAATAAATAAAAATAAAAGAAGTTTTATTTTACCCTCACCCCAGTACATTTTTTTTCATTGCTTTTAGAGAGAGAGGGAAGGGAAAAGGGAGAGAAAGAAACATCGATGAGGGAGAGAAACATCAACTGGTTGTCTCCTGCCCATGTGTGGACCAGGGATTGAAACGGCAACTTAGGTATGTGCACTGATCAGGAACTGAACCCACAATCCTTTGGTGTACCGGATGATGCTCCAACCAACTGAGCCACGTGGGCCAGGGCATATGCAAGAATTTTTTCATTGTCCTGTAAGACATGACATTAGAGAACTAGGAGGCAAAGAAGGGTTTGTAAAACAATACCCTGCACCATTTCATAATTCTGTACCATAAGCATGACTAGTAGATGAAGATTTCTAGATCTAGAGTCATTAAAAGTAAAAGGTTATCTTTTTACGCTCAATCTGATGGATTTCATCAGAAAGATTTTGGTAATGTGGAAGATTTATCCTGTTAGAAAATCTCTTTATTATTACTTTTTAATGGTTTATCCCTTTGTTTATTTCACAACATTCAAATGAGCTTCAAATGGGAAGAGTAGTGTGGGAAATGTAGAAGTTAAAGAACTTATGACACATGGACGTGAACATCAGTTTGATCGCCACCTTCATAGTTCCATCTCACTTTAGTCTTAGCAGCTTTTTGTGTGAAGGGGATGGGGAGAGGGAGCAATTACGTTTGGAATCATATGGAAGGATGAAGATAAAAGCAGAAAACTGTTTTGGTTCAACTTACACAAATAATTTCTGGATAATGAATCCTTTTGCAGCAAAAAGTCATCAAGAACACTGTTTCAACCACACACATGTTATCCTGCTCATTTCCACGTGAAATAAAAAAAAATGCAAGGAGGGTAGGCAAGGGAAATAAACATTTATTGAGCCAGGCACTGAGCTGGGAATTTTCCATAACATGAACAGAAAGAGAATGACCATATTGTACAGGGACATCTAAGATTAGTTTGTCAAGCGTTGTTTTTGGCGTGCAGCAAACATGGCGATGTTGTGATAACAGCAGCTAGCGTAATCTCCCACAAACTGACAAAGATGCGACTGTCCGCGTCGTCTCCGCAGAAAGGAGGGAGACAAACAAACCCATGGCAAGCAGAAGGCACAACATGCAATAACCAAAGATTTATAGGATTAAAAATGCAACATAAATTGGATAAATATAGTCTTCTATAATTCTTTAAGGCTAAAAAGAAAAAAATGGCATTATAATAAGTACATGTATAAATAAATTTTATAAATCAAAATAAAATTATTTCTGATATAGGATTGATTTTTCTTATACCAATATATACGTTGTCTAAAATCAAATCAGGAAAAGATTTATTTCTAGTGAGATTAGGCAAATCAAATTGTGAGAGATACCATCATTGTGGGCAACAGGTAATTTATAGTTAGGAAAATAATCTGCACTCTGGTTTTGTGGGTTTTCATTGGTGACTTACCATGTCTTCTTTCCAGTCCTTATTCATCATCCAGTTTTTATTCAATGTAAAAATGGCTATTGAGGCAACCTAGCATAAACCTACAAAGTGGCAAACTAAAAGATGTATTCTCATGTGAAACAAACAAACAAACAAACAAACAAACCCATGCAACAACTCTCGTAACAATCACTTCTAATTTCCCACTTAATGTTGAAGACTTTCGCTTGGCATTTTCTAGGGAAGAGAAAAAGCAGAGGTAGTGGTAGCTTTGAAAATATGAAACCTTACGCTATTACATAGTCTTTACTTCAATATGGCTTTTCAGAGGACACAGCTCACTCAACAGGCTGGTTCTAGATTGCTTTGGTTTCCACATGAGACACTTACACTTTTAAAAATGAATGATCAACCACAAAAGCAAACCTCATAATGCAAATAACACTCAAGAAGTATCAGAGGTTACATGAAGCAAAGCTGAGGGGGTGGTTGGCTTTCAAACCATCATTGATTGTACTTTTAAACACTTGACACCCAGATCAGCTGTACGATTGGCACATTACACTAATTCTAGACAAAGGTAAGGAGAAAATGAGTACATTCACGGCTTCAACAGAATTCTATGATTATGTGTTTCCTTCGGTTTTGTCTTACAGACATAGACACAGTCATACTGCAACGACATATGAATAGATTGTAAATCATTAAATAACTATCTTCATCTGTCTTACATGAGTTTCACAACATGAGGCATGATCATATATTTCAATGTGCCATGTAGTTTTGAATCACATAAAGCAATATAATATAAATATAACAGTTACTTTAAAGTCAGGAATGTCACAGGGTAAAGAGGACTAACGTGCCACTGAAAACAGTCAAAACACGAGACGTGACACCCTTTGTTCTCAACAATAAGCAGCTTCGAAGAAAAGACACCAGGACAAGAAGGGGAGGTAGTTACTCTGAAAAACTCAAGACCATTTCATCAGGAATTTTATAAAACAAATAACTTTTCAGAGGTATCTCTGCCGTGTCGTTTTTCAATTTCAGATGGCAGAACAAAAAGATTTTTTCCCCTCTCAGGACTTGAGAGATTTGTATGGGAAAGCTCAGACTGTATTTTGAAGTTTATCCCGGTGAAGCAAATTTGATCACAACTATTAAGGGTTATTTTGGATGTTTCTACTTCTGTAGCCAAAGTTTTGAGAGTTAATTGTTCTTTTCTTTCTAATCAGAAGCAGGTGAAAATTAACTAATAGACTGAGAGTATCCAAGATTCTCCCTATTCATTGGCCACAACCACATAAATGAAAGATGTTTTTCCACTTGACATGTCTCAATTCTTTCCGACTTAAAACACGAGCATGAATCAAAAGAACTGACGTGGACAAAACAGTGGTGGGCATAGAGTATCGCGAGTTATGTACATCTCTCAGCCATAAACTTAGAACACTGACTAAATTACAGATTCACCAGGTCTCCTAAAATTTGGGTTTAGCAGGCTACTCTTGGCATTTTATGGAATCCTGAGATGTCCAACCCCCTGGAAACGTCCTTTCTATTTTCTTTCTTTCTATCTTCTTCCTTTCTTTGAAAGAGATACCATGAGCGTCGCAAACCCCAAACCACTTTCCCGACAGACACAAGTCTGGGAGAGAGCTCCTACTCAATTTCTCCAACGGGGAACACCTGGTTAGAGCATGTGCTCTCAAGCAGTCATTCTGTATGCTTAAGTTTTATCAGTGTCACTTGGATCTATTAATGGCCTTTGACTTCATCAAGTAATTAATGAATAGAGCTAGAATCTCTAAGCACACACAGCTCCAAATTAGGTAACTTGTGAACCACAGCCTGGGCCTGGGTGTCTGTGTGGCTGATTTAACATTTGACCCAGTCTTCTGCATTGCAGGGCCATAGTCATTGTTTAGCAATAATTTTTCTTTCAGTTCCTATAGTTGCTACAGCCATGAATCAGCCATTTGTCTTAGGACAAATACAGGCCCTGGAGTGACAGAATAAAGAGCTCGCCAGTATGGACAGCTAAGCAGAGGAGAGGCAAGGATGTTCAAGCCAATCAGCCTGACTTGGAGGGATGGAGCTCGGTGTTTCTGTCCAGCTTCGCCATAGCCACACCGTTCACTGCTTCAGGCTAAGGGCACATCAACAAGCCTTTCTGGCTGCACTTGGGCCTTTGACTAGAAACCCTAGATTTCACTTAGATCATGAAGTCAAAGATGGTTAGGGTTGTGAGAGGTCTTTGAAACATTTGAGGCCGATCCACTTATTTACGAGGTGAGGGCTGGTGGCGGGAGTGCAAAGGACTTGCATTGAATCCCACAGCCTGGTCAGTGGCAGCAGTGGGACCCGGACCTGGAAATCGGATGCTCAGCCCGCCGCCTGAACAAGAACACAATTGTGCTTGAGCTGAAAAGGCAGTAGAAGAAATTTGTTCACTGACACACACATGACACTGTCATGAAAGGCAAACCCACAGTAGCCCACGCTGGGGTCGTAATCCAGAGTCATTTACAGTTTCCGTACGTGTGTTCAAAGTTCTGCGGTGTGTACGTTGTCCTTTTCCGGCCCAGGCACGCACTTCCAAGCATTCGCGTGTGCGTCCGTATGTTTGTAAATTGAGGTTTGGGTGTGGCAGCTGATCCCCAAACCCTAGTCAGAGTCAACTTCTTGCTAGACCAAGTAAATCACACCATTCACATCAGCTCTGTCATAATTCAACTAAACAACAAATGTAAAACCTGCCGAACAGGGGCTGGCTGGACCTTAGACTCTTGTATCTTCCCCTTTCTGAGTTCTCCATTCTTTGACAATAAAAAAGGAAAATTTACTTTCCGACCAATACACCATTTCTCTGTAAAAAGGAAACTTTTAAAAATATATAAAAGTAAAGAAAGGCACTTTGTAAAACGCGTACGAATCCGTTCCTTTCTCATCTACTCTAAGGAGACAGGAGCGTTACTGAAGGCAGGGCCAGGTCTCTGTGGAAGTGACGGCAGCTGCAGCAGCTGGATCCCCTCCGTGGCCTCCAGCTGCTTGTTAACTGATAGTGTTCTCTGATTCCATTGGGCCGCTACAGGAAAAGGAGTCGAAGTCCTCCATCATTTACAGGTGCTAAGGGACTGCCCCACTTGGAACTAAACCAGTGGAAGCAAGTTTTTAGTCCACAACTGCCTACCAGGATTGGCCTTAGGCACTTAGGAGAAAGAAGGTAAAGGTCAATGACGAGGCTGATAGGAACATGTGCTCATGGTGAGGTGCCCAATCCCCATTGGTCAAAGCCGACCTCAGGACATTCTGCAGTTTGGGTTACAAGCTTCCATAAATCACCCACTGGCTATCCTGTTTCCATGTGCTTTGTAACATGAGTATTTAGATGTTGGTTTATAAAAATATGACTTGTCGTGATTCAGAGCATAAAGCTCTTGAAACCAACTATCCAGTGTTGGCTGGTAATCCAAGAGTCAAAAAACAAAACAAAAACAAAAACAAGAACAGACTCAGCAGCCAGATGTAAGAAAAGATACTTGGGGTTGTGGGACTTGGCAAGGAATAAGCATGGCTTGATTCAGCAAAAGATCATTTTTCTAAAAATTAGAACCACATTTAATGTCTTTAAAAAAATCTCATGCCTCTTCCCTCTACGCACATATTTGTACATGCTCTTAGACTATGATTCCGTACCTACATAATTTATAAAATGCATGTGTGATATGTTAGGACCAACTGGAACTGGGGATTTAAAAGGAAACATAAAAAGCACATCACAGAAGAGTACTTGTATTTTGATGATGAATGGCAATTACTTATTAGCTTAAGTAAGTAAGATACAAGGCATCGGTGAAATGATCTTGGCTAGAAAATGTTCAGTGAGTCACAGAATCAATGCAATGGAGAGTAGAAGGACTTTAGAAATTGTTTTGGCCCAATATATCCTTCGGAGGAAACTGAGGCCCAGAGCAGGACATTTTTCTGTGTAAGGGAATATAGTTAGGACTTGAATGTGGGGCTCTTGACCTTCAATCTGCATCCTTCCATTTGACTAGATATTTCCTTGGTTAAAAAATATTCTACCCATGAAAAAAATTAATTCAAATATAGAGTGATAACTGACCAAGAAATAGAGTTTTGGCTTGGCTTAATGAGTGGCTGGTTGGTGTTATTGTTTTCTTCCAGGATTTAGTTCAAGCTGAGTCTTTGGCCACAATTTTTTGCTCATATATGCCAAAATCAGATTATTTTTTAATTTTCAAGCCAGCAGAGTGATTGCTACACACCTTGGAGAACCGAGGACTATTTGGAGAAAATTTGACTTTGAAGGGCGGAGTTTTGGGTCAGGGCTACTCAAGGTGGGCTATGTCTCCTATCTCTCTTGGAAGCTGTGTGTACTTTTGAAGGTCACTCTCTACCATTATGTGAATCTTAAACTACTAATAGATTTAAATTTTTTTCATTTGTCTATTTTTAGAGAGAGGGGAAGGGAGGGAGAAAGAGAGGGCATGTGCCCTGACTAGGAATTGAACTGGGAACCTTTTGCTTTGCAGAATGACAACCAACCAGCTGAACCACACCAGTTAGGGCCTGATAGATTTTTTAAAAGTATGCCTTTTCCTTACATGCAGTGCTGTTCAGTTAAGTCAAACAGACTTGACTTGTACTTTCCAAGAGAGGTGTTACCACGCGCTAGGATAACCTTTAGTGGAAATGCTCATCTAGGCCAGTGCTTCTTAAACCTCACTACACAAATGTGTCATCCGGGAAACCCAGTGCAGGGCGGATTCTGAATCTGTAGGTCCGGGGCAGGGAGGCTGAGGTTCTGCATTTCCATGCAGCACCCAGGTGATGATGATGTGGCTGGTCCTCAGACCAGACTTTGGGTAGCCAGGATCTAGGGGACTGAATGAACTGGGACAACTTTTCCAACTGTTCCCTTACTCTTACGATGTTTATATATTGGGAGAATACAGCCTCAGATCTATTCCTTTTGTAATTCTGGAAGGCCTGTCACTGTGTGGACATAAGGAAAGGCCTTGCCATCAGGTGAGATTAAAAAACAAAACGAAACTAGAAGGAGGCAGTTCATGAGTCATGGATGCTGTCTTTGAAGTGGAGAGCCAGGCTCCTGACCCCTCCGGGGAGGGCGGGGGGTTGGAGGAGCCTGCCCTTGGAACTGACTGGGGACTCTTACTACCATACCCTGGCCTTTGTAGCTGCTCCTACCACTCCACAGAGGCTGTTTCTTGAGACTTTTATTTGGACACTTCTGACGTGAGTGCTGGCTGTGCTTCTGCCAAGATTTTGCAAATGGATCTACTCCAGGCAGATACTAACTCATAGCTTTGCTCGAAACATCTTTACTGCCAAGACTGCTCAGAAAAACAAAGCAAAACCAATCCCCTCTCTCTAAAACTGTATGTTGGATGCCACCATTCTCCTTTTTATGGTGGCTTCATGAATAGTTGCTCAGAGAAGAGCACAAAGCCTAGGTCCCAAGAGAAGTATTCATTTCTGTCTGTAGAGAGCCCCTAAAACTCTAGTTTGGTGATTGTGGTTTAATGCATCCTGGAGATAAAAGACTTGGATAAAATGGTACTACACTGTGTTGGAAATTGAGCATTGTCATCCACTTCACATTCCTCGGTGGGGTTTGGTCGATGTGGCATCCCTCCACAAACAGGGACTGTGTGCACTGTCACGTGCTGTAAATCCCCCCTACAGCCTCCTAGCAGAAAATACTGTGCCCACTGAATACGTAAACAGTTGTGCTGGGAAGATAGAAAATACTCTTTTATTTTGCCTAAGTGGTAGAAAAATAGTCTTCAAAAATACATTGTCGAATGTCTGGGTCTGTATTAAAGTAGATTTTTATGTACAGTAAGGCAGCATGTCCATGCGCACACTGCGGTGATTGTCCTTTAAATTAAAGTTAGTTTGGGGGGATTTTTATTTTCACTAAGAGAAGACTAGGGCGTATGATAAATGATCTATCATACTGAAATGAAGCAGGAAAACATTTTAGGAGGATTCACCGCATCACACTCATTTGCCTCTTTGTAAGGAAATTTCACTCTCCAAAATTATATTCTCTCGAGGCTTTAGAATACAACAACTATGGGAAGCGGGTAATCCATGCTTAAAAAATTCAGTCAATTAAGAAAAAAAAGGGAGGCATAATTTTAACTCGCAAGTCAGCAATTGGTCACTAAGGTCATAGGAAGTGATGCAAACGGGTTTGTGAGGTGTTCCGGGATGCATCCTTTCTATAAATGTGCTGCGTCTGGTTGATCCTAACCAAATGAAAGAGGCCGGCAACAGGCAAGCAGTTGGTTTCCAGAAGCGGTTTTCACGGCAATGCCCTCATCTGTCACCTTCCTGTGCTACACTAGTTGGATTATTTCAGGGCGCCTGTCACGTACCACACCGTGAAAGCCTTTCCCAGAGGCTATACCTGTTGGCACTGTCCCTCAAGATTACTAAGCAACATGTTTTTATGCTGCGGAACATGCAGTTTTATAACTAACGGCAAAAAGCAAATCTGCAAATCACAGGAAACGGAATGCTCTGCTCTGGAATCAGCTGTGGGGGAAAGAGGCAACTGGTTGAATACGGAGCATGGAGAGGAGTGAGCCGTGGGTCTTTAGCTGTGTCGTCCTCACCCCATTCTCAAACCTTCTCTAGCAGAGGACACGGCATGGACGCTGTAGTATTACCTGAAGAAAAAATCACATTGTAACCAATCATTCCATTAATTAAGCTGTCACTGAAAAGAGTGCTTGAAGCACATGGGGTCCAGGTACTCGGACCCCGCCAGCTGGAGACTGAAGCTGCTCGGCGCCCTGGTGTAGGAGGCCACATCCCTCTCGTCTTGATTCTCTTGCAAGGACGGCGCAGGTTCCTCGGCCGGCTCTTCAAAGGAAGGCAGGGTTGGAGCGCGTGGATCCTGCACTAACACCAGGATTTTGTTCTCTATCACCCTGGACACCATAGTGTACTCCCTACTGGTTGGAAGCACACCGGGCTTCTTTGTCTGGTTGCTGTTCTCTTTCTTTGGGAGCAATGATAATGCTCCATTTTTGCTGATCTGGTGAATCGCCACGTAATCCAAGGGTTTCACAGAGATAAAGGGGATCAGCTGCAGTGGGGTGTCTGGGTCAGTTTCAGAATGAAAGCTTTCTACCTCCCTCTGGTCTGTTGCCTTTTCCTCCCCTCCAGCCTCAGTGGTTTCCAAGGACTGTAAAGCACGATTTTCTGTTTTGTCCAGCGAAGTGACCAGCACACCTGGCATGCCCATGGCCAGCTTACACACATCAGCAATGTTGTGGTAAGAAGCCATGAGGTCCTGCTGGCTGGGCAGCTGCAATGAAGGCCGAATGGGAGATTTGGGGCCACTGGCATAGGCATAGGGGATTTTGTTTTCCAAGCCCATGTTCGGAGAGACCCAGGTGTGGGTACCATTTGTTTCAGAGCTCTCTGGTTTCTTGACACCCTCAGGAGTGTGGGATGTGGATGGATTTTCCTGGGGTTCCTTATACTTTTCAGACAAAAGTGAAGGGCTGTCACAGCTGCCCAGGCCAGAGTCCCTGCTGGGACCCAGGTGTTTGGGCTTTGTCACACCGTAGTCCAAGTGTTCTTTTGAATTGGCTGACATCAGCTGCTGGTTCTCACTGTCGACGACTTCTAAAAGCTCCACCAGCAAGTCCTCACAGTCGGAAGGGAAGTCTTGGAATCCCAGGGCACTCAGTAGTTCTTCAGACTTGCCCTTCTAGTAGAACACAGACAAGGAGAAAAGGCCCTTAGCTTTTTAACATTCTAAATCAGCATCAAAGTCCCATCTGTGTTCATGACCATGGGCAGGTGGATGTGGTAAGAGCCTCGCAGAATTCCCCAAACTTTCGACCTTTGTGTACCAGGCCATCTATAATCACCTCCTGGAATACTTATTCATCTTATATTTTTCTTCAAGTCAATTTATGATTTTAACTTAGTTTCGCTCTAACCAGTAATGATCTTGAATTTAATGAGCAAGTAGTGTCCATTAAAAAAATGGGCATAGATAAAAAAATATAACTATTAAATAAGAAAAGTTTTTGCAACATATAAAACCACCACACTCAGGCCCTGGCCCGGTTGCTCAGCTGGTTAGAGTTTTGTCCTTTTATGCCAAGGTGGTAGATTCGATCCCTGGTCAGAGCACACGCAAGAAGCAACCAATGAAAGCATAAATAAGTAGATCAACAAATCAATGTTTCTCTTTCTCTCTCTTTAAAAAATCAATATATAATAAAAAAGAAAGAAATTATAAAACCAATGTGCTCAAACATGTGTTCAGCTCTTTGGGATTCAGTGGCTCTGCCATCCGGTTCCTGGATTCCTAACCTCCTCTGCTACTTTCTAGAATCTGGAAACAGTACGTTGTGTCTAGTCTCATTTCTTCCTTCCCCTCTCAACTCTTCTTCTTCTAATGTCTCCCTTCCTCCCCATCCCTTCTTTTCTGATCCAACTTTTCTCTGTCCTCTACTGCATTTCCTCTCCTTCCTCCCCATCTCTTCCTGCCAATACGCATTTTCTCTGCCTGCCCTTCCTCTCCCTCTTCCTTCTCCTTCTCTCCCACTCCTCCTCCTGCCTTCTCCTCTTACTTTCCACTCTTCTTTCTGACCCTCTGACTTAAGTCAGGTACTAGTGCCTAAATCTTGGCTTTATCACTCATTAAAGGGTATTGACTTTGAACAAGCTGCTCAACGATCCTCAGTTTCTTCATCTGTAAAATGGGAATAATAGTGCCATCTGGGAGGGTTCTTTCAAGGATCGGAGGTAATGTGACTGAGAAAACAAAAACTTTTTTTCTCTGACACAAAAGCAATGACCTTATCATTAAGTCTCTGGGGCTATGAGGTCAAATAGAACATACTTAATTTAGTTAGCTAAGATGCACATGCTGGATGTCTCAAGGATCATTATCAGTGCACAAGAGCACTGAACCAAGAGCCCGAATTCCAGGGTCCTAGTCCCTGATAGGGTATTTGCAGTCAAGGTGAATGCAGTCGAGCCAAATTCTTTGGGACTCTCTGCTCACATTCTTAGACTGTTAGTCTTGTGGTGGCTGGGTCAATTGACCTAATGCACAGGTCACTGCTTTTACAACTATTGGCATTAAACTTAAGGTCAAATTGAAAGTCCGTATTTCAACCTGCAGAGAAATTTAGAATGTTCTAACCCCTCTTTCCATTCAAAACACTTAAATAGAATTCCCACCTGAATCAGCCTAACCGGGCCCTGGCCAACACCAGCCTCCTGCGCTGACCCAGCCTCACCGGAGTGCTCCAACAGGCAACGGCAGCAGCAGGGTATTCCGTTACTCTGGCCCGACGGAAAGAATGCTCCAGTGGAAGCTCTCACCAAAGTACAATGGGGGTGGGGGTCGTAAGTCCTTCTTTTGTATTTAACAAAAGAGTCACCTTTTAAAAAATGGATTATTTGACCACAATATTCATGTCCGTGCTTTTGAACAGACTGGTGAATCTACGAGCACTACTAGGTGCTATCATGTTTTCCTGGCTTTCTCTCTTTTCCTTCTGACATTTGATGTCTCCTCGTAAGTGGGCGTGTGCCTCATGTATCTTTCTCTAAAGAGGAGGGACCATGTGGGATTGAACTGGTGGGACTGTGTGTGCACGTGTAGAGGTAGATGTTACCAGTCGTGACACATTCTCCCCCTCTGGCACTTACCTCTAGCAGATGAGTGTCAAATCCTTTTATTTTTGGCCCAGGAACTGGTGGAAAGATGCAGGTCATCATGCTATAAAATAATTCGTGGGAGAGGATAAATAACTAATTTTCTTACTTTGCAATTTCTAAAAGATTGGTATTATCTGCTATGTGGACTAAGGTAGGTAGGAGTTAAACCTCTGGGGTTACATGAAACTAACCAGCAATGGTGAAGACAATGATTATAGAGGCCAATGCCAACATCAGCTCCAGCTGACTGAGGAGGCTGATTTGCATTATTTGCACACTCCCCTTCTCTTGATTTTAGCTGCTCTTGATAGAATCTTACTAGTTCCCAACTGTGAGCTTCAGTTTGATGGAAAGAGCACCACCTTCGAAGGAGTTCATTCTGTGGTGTTTATTAGCACTAATAAAAGACTTTTAAAAATGGATTGACCACACTGCAACTAGTGGTTAAAATCAAGTGCTTGGATTATCCGTATGTTTCCATCATCTCAGTATTGGCTTTTGGAGGATTATTACCCCTGACAACCAGGATCGGGAGGAAGGTTGATAGACAATGAAGTACCTATAGCCCTTCAAAGCCACTGCCCAGACCATAATCAAACAGACGACGGCAGAAAGAACAGCCACAAAGATCCACACGGTGGTATCTGTATTGGTGACATCTAAAAAGAAACAGCCAGAAATCTTTGATCACATACCATATCATTAAATACAAGTGAACAAACAAATCTAGTGAAGGAGACTTTTGAACCCAAGTCCCCCCCTGCCTACGCCTCTTTTGACTTGAACTGCAATCCAGAGTAACATTGACCATGGGTTAATTTTTCCTGTGTTATTAAATTCGAATGTGTTGAAAGTATTTTAAAGTGCACTTTTCCAAAATCCTTTTACATGTTATTTTCTCTGGTACTTTAAGAGTCAATTTAAGATCACGTGATCAACTGCAGTAACAATGACAAGTAATGTACTAAGTTCTTACAAAAAGCCGTCAATAACGTTAAACTCTTTATGTACATTGCCTTGCACGTAAAGATGAGACTCAAAGAGTGATTAACCATTGGCATGTAACTATAAAGTTGTAGTCTGGGATTTGAATTCCAGCCTTTTCTGCCTCTAGACCCTGTGCTTTTAGTTAGTAAGAGCCAGGGCTAAATAGGATGCACGCGAGCCTTATGACCCGCAGTTCAGGGCTCTTTCCAGTGTGAGAAACCAATGCAAACCCTGACGCTCTGGCCAGGCAAGTTGTCACAAGTGCTAGGCTTTGCCATTTGGTTCTGGGCAAGACTTCTAACTGCACAGGACTTCAGTTCCCTCACTTTCAGTTCTTAATGGCAGTTACAGTCTTGCTGAACTTGAGAGGGTTGGGAGAACCAAACAAGGTGAAGACCTTGCAAACCATGAAGTACGTTAGAGGTGCAAGATGAAGCATTCTCTTGTGGGGTGTAAGCCATCACGTTTAATGACGTTAGAACTGAGCGCCCCACTCATACTGTGCCTTGACTGAGAGACCACCATGTAATCGACATCAGAGACTGAAAGTCAGTTCAGGTCATGCCTTTAAGATGGGATATCACCTTACAAATTCTAGGAGAACTGGCTGATGACCTTGACTCAATGACAGGGATGGGGCAGGTGGGGAGGGCAGAATGATTGTCAAGCCCCCTGAGACACACCAAGCCCATGTCTGCAACTTCACTCTAGACCCTGGTCCTCACCAACAGTGACCCGGGGGCACTGCCACACTCCCAAACATCTTTGGGTTGGGTGGAGGAGTGATAAACCTCCCTCTCCTCATTCCTCTGAAGGAGGCTCAAAATCATTTCTTAGTAGTTATGACATGCAAATTTACTGAATTTATTTTTTTCTAAAAATATTTAAGGTTGTAAGCAAAAGGTAGTCAAGACACTCACCGTTAGGTGTCTGGATGGAGTGCTCTGGGCCCCACTTACTCCAGAATCCATGGTCAGGCTTGCAGCGAACCTGGACGAGGTATTTCTCTCCTGGATATAAGCTGAAAACCTTAAACTGCGTTTGCTGCCCGGCGAAATGAGTCTAAGGAGGAGCAAGGAAAACAGAAGTCGCTCCGGCTTGTGTTCTGGAGAAATGAGCTTTTCCCTTGGACAATAAACCGTCGGGGGAGTGAGGCTGGACCGGCAGACTCATGCCCTGCTGTCACCATTGCGCCTTCCCAGCCCGCCCCCTTCTACTCTGCAACACTGTTCTCACATCAATTGACAGGGTTTCCATCTCTCCATCTGGAACTCTATTTCAGAAAGACAAATATTCTGTTCCTACCCTCTGCCTTCTAGATTCTACTTTACAGAAGGTAACCAGTTAATAAAACTGTAAAACCGTTACTTTGTAAACCCTAATGAAATAATCGATTCAAGGATTACTCAAGGAAATCCACTAGGCATCATGAGAGAACGGGGCATCATGTTCTTGAAGCAATAGTGCACAGAGTAAACGTGACTTTACAATCAAGGCAGCAGGGTGTGATCTCCCTGGCCCAGGGGTCAGTTTTAGTATCATTTACAGTATGTCAGCCAGATAGTTTGTGTCTCTCTCACATGATGCAATATGAAGCAATAGAATATCACCTCTGAAGTATTCTTGCCCAAACTTGTTCAGCCTGAATCTAATCAAGTCTTTAGAGCTAATGGCTGGCTACAGGAAGTATGGGGCAGAGAAATTAGCTCAATGACCTCCCAAAGAACTAATCAGACAAATGCAAAACGTAGGACATCCTATGGGACAAGGGGCCTTGTCTCCTGAGCCAGTTGAGGCTAAAAGAACATAATAACCAGTCACAATGTGTGGTCCTAGTTTGCACAAAGTAGCTGTTAAAGAGATTTGTTTGGACGCAATTGGGAGAATTAAAATACGAATTGGCTATTTAAATGATATTAGGGAATTGTAATTATTTTCCTATGTGTGATATTATTTTGGCTATGTTTGAAAATGTTTCCTTAAAAAAAGACATATACTGAAGTATTTAAGAGTGGAATATCATAATGCCTATAATTTACTGTATTATTTCTTTACAGTGAAATATTTTAAAGCGAATAAAAATGTCGCAGACCACTGGCTGGTTACACTCAGATTTTTTTCCTCCCACTGAGTATCATTTAAGTGTTTTCATAGGTGTCTAGCTCTACGATATCCTGAGGAAGGTGAGTTGGACCCTGGTGGAAGCGAAGAAGGAATTCACCTTGGGAGAGCTGTGAAAGTGCGTGCGCCCCCAGAAATCCCAAGAGAGGGGAGAAGGCCCCTCCACACCTGGGTGGCCACGTCAGCATCAGGAGGACAACCTGATAGCCCAATAATTAGGAGGAATGACCTGTTCCCAGCAGCAAGGGCTTCGCCTTTGCCAAAGGGCATGGCTCCTTCCCAAAGCCTCTGGCCGACTCACCTCCCACTCGGCTGCTTTCTCAGGCTTTAATCGAATTTCGTACTGAAGTGTGAACCAACCAGATCTTATGTCAGGCAGTTTGGGTGAAAACCATTTTATCCACAGATATGGTTTTTGGTCTTCTGGATGTTTTATTTGCAAAGTCACGTTCACAGGAGGGTCTGGTTCCACTGAAAATAGGAAAGAAGCCCTATGATCACTGAAGGTGGTACTTGAACACAGAACTGTATGACTTACCGTTTCATTCCACCATGGGTATGAGACACCGTGTATTTGATGTCAGGTGCTGGTCAGCGGAGGTGGGATCAGGTTGAAGCAAGGGAGATGTGCAGGGTGCAAAGTTTAAGGAAACATTAATGGCCAGTAAGGATATGAAAGAACTTCAGTATCATTAGTTATTTAGGAAATGCAAATCAAAATCACAGGGAGATAATATTTCACACCCACTAGGATGGTTGGAATTCAAAAAATTAAAAACAGCGAGGATGTTGAAGAAATGGAAATCCTTATACATCGCTGGTGGGGATGTAAAATGGTGCAGACACTATGGGGAAAAGTCTGGAAGTTACTCAAATGGTTAAACATAAAATTATCATGTCACCCAACGATTTCATGCTCTAGCCAACATACCCAATAGAAATGAAGGCAGGTGTTCAAACAAAAACTCAGACATGAATATTCATAAAAGTACTATTCACAATAGCCAATAGGTGTAAACAACCCAAAGGTCCATCAGTGGATGGATACCCAATACCCACAGAATGAAACAGCATTCGGCCATAATGAGAGAGCATGTGCTGATACATGCTACAACATGGATGAATCTGGAGGATGTTACACTAAGTGAAAGAAGCCAGATACAAAGGCCACGTGCAGTACGATTCCGTACGCATGAAATGCCCAGAATGGGCAACTCTGTAGAGACAGAGTGCAGACTAGTGGGACCGGGAAAAGGGGGGGAAATCTGGAGTAACTACGGAATGGGTATGAGGTTTCCAGCTGGGGTCACGAAAGTGTTCTGGAAATGGTTAGTGGTGACGGTTGCGTAACATCGTGAATGAACCCTGACCATTAAATCGCCTACTTTAAAATGCTTAAAACGGTGAATTTTATGTTATATGTATTTTGCTACGATAAAAACGTTAAGGAAGTACTTCCTTTCAGATTCCTTCAAGTGCAGGTCTCTGAGTGTCTCCTTCAGAGTGAGGTGCCCAGGGTGCTAGCTTGCCTCACTCAGTCTTGCTGCGTCGTAACACGTTCTCTCTTCATTATTACCTATCGAGTCACTTTCCACCTCAGGTGACGTAAGAGTGAGTACACCTATAGCGCCCTTGACTTTCTAACCTACCATTACCCACAGAATGAATGTTAGAAAATTTGCTAATAATCTCAATGCTTCTGTGTTGCAAAGTAAATACCAAAGAAAGATTATTTTATATGCACTCACTAAACAAACATCAGTTACTCAATGTAAACTTGAAACACAATACTGAGAAATGCCACTGATAAAAATAGTGTACTAAAATCCATGTGCAATGTTCGGGGGGAATACTTTAACACCTTCTCAACCTCAGCGTTCCTTGTACTTTGGCTCAGGTGGCCCTTGGTTGTGGGGGCCATCCTGAGTGGTGCGGGATGCTTAGCAGCCTCTCTGGTCTCTGCCCATCAGATGCCAGTAACACCCTCATTCCTCTCCCTGGGCTACAATGGTAAAAAATATCTCCTGCCATTGCCAAATACCCTGTGGGAGGCAAAAGAGCCCCCAGTTGAAAATCGCTGCTTTCAAGTGATATAGCAGTTGCTCGTTTTAGAACTTCTCTTGTTTTCACTGTTCTGCCCTGAATACTACTTTAATCTTTGAGGGCAAGGCAATTCAAGAAAGTGCCGTGAAGAAGAAACCATTTGGCATTAGCATCTTAAAGACTTCACATCTCAAATAAAGTTATATGATGAAATTCATCGTACCCCTGGTTGTCAGTGGGGTTACCTTTTGGATTTTCTTAAACCAAGATTAAATTCACTTTCTCCCTCCATGCTCATTGCAATGATTTGCCGGAGGGGAGAATATATCAAGTGTGAACCAGTTGGTGTTGGAAGCTTTCTAAGGATCAACCACTGTTAACATGGCAGTGCGATGCTCTGCAGGTGAATATTTGAGACTTCTTGCTGGGTTTTCTTCGTTGGGTAGATTTAGGTAAATCGGGAAGTCTTACGCAACCTTGAACCTAGTTAGCGTCTCCCTAGGTTATTATCCAACGTGAGGCTGACCCCAGTCCCAGCCAATCCGTCTCTTGTCCTGAGATTCCCTTTGTCATCCCTGCTAAACCACACAGGCCACTACAGTGATGCCTAATTGCCCTGCAGCCCAATGTTAATCATGCAAAGCTAGAGGCAGCTCTCAGGTCGACTTTGTTTTGCTTTGCTAATGATGTTTCCAAACATTGTACTTGTGATAATGGCTTTCAGCCTGCTGTTCCAGTAGCACTCTGAACATCCCCAAATTCTTTATTTTTAAAAGAAGAGCTCCAGATGCTAAGAAGTATATGTGCACTGAGCATCAAATTCGGATCAAGCAGCTGGAGCTAGTCCTGTGGGTATAGAAGCAGACAGACAGCTTCTAAGGGGTGCTATTCTGTGGAATAGCTCTGTCCTCCAGAGAAGGAGAAAAGAAATCCTGGCTTGCCAAGGGGGAAAGGGACATGGTTGCAGGAGGAAGGCTGGAGGGGGGAATTGATAAGAGAAGCACAAATAGAACATTCCTGTCGGATGCAAGGGGATGGAAAGAAAAGTCAAAGGAAAACACAGAAACACAAGGACCCCAGATGCCAGCCTTATTATCATGAATAATTCAATAAAAATTGGTTTAAAGTACTCAATTGATGAGGATATTGTGAATTTTCTCATCTTTCTTTTTGGTGATTCATCCATAAGCCAAGAAGCCTCAAACTGAGTTTGATTATTAGTAGATCCATAATGGAGCGATCAGTTCCTCACCCATCGCCCTTCCCCTTACCTACGTAGGTCACGTCCACATAATGTGGATCGGAGATGCTGCTCCCCATCTGGTTTGTGGCATTTACTGTGATGACGTACACTGACCAAATGGAGGTGCGCGTCTTGCTAAAGTAGCAGGAGTTGGGGCCGCTGGTTTCATAGTCTGGACACTCAAAGGTGACTGAGTCTCTGCAACAAATGATATGTTAGGAGTGAGTAAGAAGGTAATAAAAAGAGTAGTTTTTCCTTAATAGATCAATACCATTAGACTTTGGGGATCAGAGCTGAAGAACGAAGCCTCCAAGCTTCTGTGCCTTCCCCATGTCACTGGGAGTGAGGCAGGGGAGAGAATGCTGGGGAAAGGGGTGAAAGTGTCACCTTAGAGCCTTAATAACTCTCCTCGACCCTTCCTTCCTGTAGTTTTCTATGGGCTTTGTGACATATGCCTCCTGCCAATAAGCACTTGAACTTTCAATAGCCAAGGCATCACCACACCCACAATGTTGCCATTGGGCGACCTCAGCAAACAGGTAACTTCTCCTGCCCATAAGCCCCAAGGGGCCATGCACAATGCAGCATTTATTGCACATGCATGAGGTTTGTCCAGAAACAGTCCAGCCATTGTTAATAGAACAAGATCAGTTAGCACAACATTGATGTAACCTGACAGCCAAGGAGAGTGGACCGGAATGAACACGCGTGAACAATGATGACTTCACTGCACCAGTCAGTGGGGGAAGTAGACGCTGTTAAGTGAGCACATGTACTGTGTGGCCATCACATTCAAAATGACTGAGCAAGTAGAGCAATGAAACTGCATCAGATTTTGTGCTAAGCTTGAACATTCCTCCACAGAAACTATTCAGATGATTCAGAAGGGCACAGCTATGGGCAACTGGTGACCGGCAGCTTCATCACGACAACACGCCCACTCATGCATCACGTTTCATGCAGAGATTTTTTGAGAAACATCAAATCACCCCTACAGCCCCCCTATAGCCCAGATCTGGCATCCTGAGACTTCTGGCTTTTGCCAAAGTTAAAATCACCTTTGAAAGGGAAGAGATTTCAGACCATGGATGAGATTCAGGAAAATACAACAGGGCAGCTGATGGTGACTGGGAGAACTGTGTGAGGTCCCAAGATGCCTACTTTGAAGGGGACCGAGGTATCACTGTCCTGTGTTCTTGTAACTTGTATTTTCTTCAGTAAAGATCTCTATATTTCATAGTGCATGGCTTGATACTTTCTGGACAGACCTCATATGTTAAATGATATTTTGTTTAGAAAAGATTAAGGAAAATAAAAACCGATGTTGCTGCATCTCTGACTGCACTAAGTCAGCGACAGAGAGAAGTGACTGTGAAGTAAGACAGCTCAGGTCCAGTGGCTCATTAGTGCACTCTCGGTAGACTTGGGGGCCTCAGCGCAAGACACCCCCCGCAGGGGTGGAGCAGCACTCCATGCCGGCTGCCAGTTTGGGCTCTGGAGTCTGTGTACTTGACACCCCTTCGGGTCCCAGAATGGCGGACAGCTTTGTGTAACCAGGGGTGTCCAACCTTTTGGTGTCTCTGAGCCACACTGGAAGAAGAAGAGTTGTCTGGGGCCATGCAGTCAATACACAAACACTAGTAAAAACTGATGAGCAAAACAAAGTTTAAAGGAAATTTATCATGTTGGCTTGGCCCACATGCAGCCCACAGGCCACGTGCTGGACACCCCTGGCAAAGAGCAGGCAGGCTCTGGGGTGGGCCGCCTGTGGCCCCCAGTAAGCGTTTCCTTCACTGGGGAAGGATACAGCTCTCCCTGGATTCTCCAGAGGGTCTCATTGAAGTGTTAACAAAATCCTCACCCAGGGGCGACCTCTTTCAGTCCTCACTGCAGCCTTGGCTCCACACCTGCCCTCCGGGAGGTCAAAGATTAGCAGTTTTCTAAGGAAAATCATCACCTTCCTTTCCTTTTAAGGCTGTCTATTTTCTTGGACATGAAATGAGTTTGAAAAGTTAATGCACCATGGTTGTTGAGGATTACGTGATAGTCCTTTTATGTTGCAAAAGTAACTGTTACTAAAATATTATAAATAACACAAAGTGTATAGATAAGCACCTAAAGTTACCCAACACATAGTGAACAGTTAGGTGTGACCTAGGCTGCAGTGTAAGTTTGGGTGGGGCAGTAACAGGAAATGTTGCTACCGCAGTCTCTCCTTCTCCGTGGGGGGATGTGTTCTAAGACCCAAAGAAGATACCCGAAATCTTAGATAGCGCTGAACCCTACATGTATTATGTTTCCCCTGTACCTACCTATGTGTAAAGTCTAATTTATAAATTAGACACCGTAAGAGATGAACAACAATAACTGATGATAAAACAGAACAATTATGACAATAGACTGTCATAAAAGTTATGTGAAGGTGATCTCTCTTTCTCAACATGTCTTAATGCACTGCACTCAGCCTTCGTCTTGTGATGCAAGGTGACGCCATGCTGATGTGATGAGATGAGATGAAGCCAGGTGAGTGACACAGGGGCCGTGACGTAGTGTTAGGCTGCTGTGAGGGTGACTGGAACGCATAGGCACTTCAGCACTTAGCCAGCCGTCGATCTGAAAAGCAGCTGCTAGGTGAGTAGCAGGCAGGGAGCTGTGCAGTGTGGATATGCTAAGGGATGACTCATGTCTCAGGTGGGATGAAGTAGGACAGTGTGGAGTTTCACTGTGACTCAGAATGGCACAACATTTCAATCTTACACACTGCTTATTTCCGGAACTTTCCATTTAGTAGTTTTGGACTATGGATGATTGCAGGTGACTAAAACCACAAAGAGTAAAACTGTGGATGAGGGAGAACACAGTGTGTTGTGTCTTGTTGAGGTGACGGCCGAGTTGATGCTGTTGAGAGAGTGCTTCCAGGACGTCAACAGGAGAAGGTGGACATGGATGCTGGAGTCCTTCCCGGCAGACGTGTGAGCCTGTCAGCGTCTGGCCAGGGAAGTGTGGTAGCCCGAACGCAGGAGCGGTACTGCTGTGGCCTGCAGAGTGGCCGCACTCACCCTTCCTTGTGGTAGGTCAGCGTGTACTTGGTAGGAAGTCCTCCGTCTGGCCCAGGCGTCCACCAGCATGAGAATGTTTCCTTTTCGGTAGAGCGACATATAGTGATCTTCGGTTTTCCAGGAGGTGACTGTCCTAGAGAAAGCCAGAAGCCACTAGAATCAATCTTAGGGTCCGTTTGATCATTCTGCTGGTGACAAAAGCAGGTTTATGGGACCATTCATTGATGAGGTCTTGAGACAAGCAGACCTAGGGGTGCGATGCTCAGAAATGCCCAAGTGTTAGTGTCTAGCGACCCTCCTCTGCGGGCTGCCTGAATGTCAGCAGGAGAGAGAGAGAGAGAGAGAGAGAGAGAGGGAGAGAAACTTTGGGGTGGTGTTGGCGGGGTGTGTGTGTACCGTGAGATGGAGATATCAGCCACCTAGGATTAAGTGACATATTGTAAAGTTTCAGCAAAGAGCGAGAGTCAGGAGTGGGATGGACTGATGTGTGCGTGGCCCTTCTGTAATCCTGTGGAGTCTATACAGCTGACACCGCCCACACCATGAGGGTGACTGTAAAATGAGTCCTCCCCTGTGCTGATGCAGCGCTCCCTGGCACTTCCCCACTCTGCTCCCTCGTGCACACCTGTTCGCCATGCCCACACCATCAGCTCAGTCTCTGATCTTCCGTGTGCCCCTGCATCGCTGCTGTTGCTCCTCCCCCTTATCCTCTCCTTTCCCGCCTTTTCCCTTCGTTTTCCCTCACTTCTCTTCAGCGTTGACTTGCAATCCAGTGCCACAGTACCTCTCCCCATTTCTGAATCTTGGCGTTTAGCCTCTTTTTCTTTCACATTTCCCCCTCTCCTCGGGTCTTTACTTGGTGAGGAGTGAAGGACTTCCTTGTAATTCTATGGCTTTGTGGGGGAGTGGGCAGGAAACACGGTAAGAAGTGTGGGAGTGGGGAGCTGGTCTCCTGGTCACGAGTCACCGTGATTGTCTAAGATCCGTGTCCAGCCCCAGCTGGCAGCATTTTCAGCTGATACGGAAAATGCTATGTCAAGGGGATGGAGTGTTCTAGTTGCCTCATCCCCAAAGTTGTTGGTGAGCTGGCTCCCCTTCTCTTCCTTGTTTGTCAGGTCCACGGAGGGGACAGATGACCCCGAGAGTTTGCTCCGATGTTGGGCTGGGGAGCCACGCACTTCCACAGGACCCCAGGCCGTCCTCCTTAGCGTTGAGCTGGATGCAGAGGGCGTATTAGTTCCGGAGTCAGGAGCGAAGAGGAGAGCAGCCAGGCGCTGGTCTCAGCAGCTCTGGGGGTTCTCTCTCTTTTCTCTCACACTTGTCTCCCTGCCTCTCACGCTGGCTCCTGGGCCAGACTTCTAGCTGAGGAGGACTCCAGGCTGATCGTGTCTGCTGAGCTCCAGGCCCCATGAAAACATCCCCTGCCAGCCAGCCTGGGGCTCGCCCTGCCAATCCCTGTGACCTTGCTAGGGGTGTGGGGGGAAGTAGAAAGAAAAGTTTATTAAAAAAACCCAGACACTGTTACTCAGTAAGCATCCCTGGTTTGCATTGGTTTTGCTTTTGCTATAT
Source organism: Carollia perspicillata (assembly GCA_004027735.1). Classification (NCBI taxonomy): domain Eukaryota; kingdom Metazoa; phylum Chordata; class Mammalia; order Chiroptera; family Phyllostomidae; genus Carollia; species Carollia perspicillata. The sequence continues at coordinate 5,098 of PVKM010015949.1, read as the reverse complement.
TAGTGCCAAATATATTGCAAAAACAACTTAATAGCAGCCACTGATACGGACATCTTCATTTTTCATAACTGCATTGCAAGAGGACTGCGAGGGGCCTCCACCCTCTCAGCAAACACCCTGGGGAGTTGAAGGGCGCAGGACAGTCTCTTACTTACCTTTCAGAAGGTCGATGTTGAGAAAAAGTAGCAAAATGGGAATTAACACGGACGCCACATGTCCCTTCATGTTGGCTCCCTTCTCTTTCTGCAGCAGTCAGAGGTCACTGGAAGAGAAGGCACCAGGCAACTTTTTTGAAAGGACAGTCTGGTCAGGCATGCGCGCCACTTTATTCTGGGATTTTGCAAAGGATTCTTGCTCCCTGCCTCATGTGACTGACAACACGGGAGGGAAGGAATGTGGGAAAACGTAACCTGGTCTAACCTGGTCTAACCTGGTCTAACCTGGCCTAACCTGGTCGGGTAGCTTGGCTCAGAGCACCGAGGCGCCCAAGCTGGGAAAAATTCTGCCACCAGAGGTCATCAGATGACAACGTTGAAGGCAGCCCAGGTGGTGGCCGGTCCCTCGCATGCACCCCAAAGAAAATTGTGCTGTTTCACCCAGTAGTCATCTAACAATGTATCGCCTGCTTTAGGTGACAGAGACTGTATGACTTCCAGTGAACTGGTCTGGGAGGGCTTCGACCTACCAGCCAGAAGAGCACCGGGCTGGGTGGGAAGTCTGAAGGGCACTCGGAACAACTCCTTCCTGTTGCCACAAAGTTAGGGAGGCTTCCTCTAGAAGCTCAGGCTGAGTGGGTTCTGGACATCTTTCCGGCTACAGTCATGGCCTTGAACTACAGGGTGAACTGTAGTGAACCCCCATGTGGTTTCTTCCTCCCCTTCGGAAAGGCCCCATAACCAAGAAATGACAAACCCCAGAAGTAATTCAAGTCCCTTGGGTTCAGAGTGTTAAGTAAAATGTGAATTTGCAGGGTTGAGAGTTTCCAGCAATTTATTATGAATATTATTTTTACCCTTGGGACAAGTTTCAAAGCCTCTGAACGTCCTTCTAAGAAAAAAGGACTTTTCAAGACATTTGAAAACGGCTCATCCCAACTCTCAGAAAACAACAGATTTGATGAACGAAGTGTAAATGTTATGAAACACATGGCATACATTTTCCTTTTATTTTTATTTTTAATTTTAAATCAAGGGAAGAATATGCAGGGGCAAAGCTGCCCATCTCGGGACACTTGAAATGGCTGGGTGTTGTCTGATGAGCCCCCAAAAGACCAGCCTGGCCCAATCCTCCCGGTCAGAGGGCAGTTCCCTGTCGGCCAGCTGGACACCACCTGATGGCCTCATGGAAGTTGGGTCCACCTGCTTCTCCTCCCTCTGAGAGGCTCTCAGAAATCTGAGTCTTAGTGACAAGAGAGGTGTGGGGCACGTGGTGTCATCGAGTGAGTCTCTCATATTGGGGTCCTGGGAGGTTGCCAGTGTGCTATTCTTTGGGGACCTTCTAGTCACTCTTTTGGGACTCTCAAACGCCCTCCCAGACTGTGTATTCTAAATATGTATATTTAAAATCCTCACCTGAGTATTTCAGTCCTCTAAAGTGGGTGATTTCAAAGAGAGGAGAAAGGAGACAGAGAGAAAGAGAGAGAGAGAGAGAGAGAGAGAGAGAGAGAGAGAGAGAGAGAGAGAGAGAGACATTGACTGGTTGCCCCCTCTATGTGCCCTGATGGGGGACCAAACCTGCAACCTAGGTACGTGCCCCGACTGGGAACTGAACCTGCAAATTTTGGTGCAGGGGATAGGGCTCTAACCCACTGTGCAACCTGGTCAGGGCCCACATTGCACATTCTAAACTGTCTGGTCCATCTCACCCCTCAAGATCATCTATTTAAATCCAGTTGTTAAAGACTCATCCTGGGTTTAAAATCAGGCCTGCTACATACAGAACACTTACTATGGGCTAAACTGTGCTAGTACCTAGTTATTTAAATTTCATTCAGCCCTCACAGTAGCCCCTCCAGTAGCCCAGGTTATTACCAGCCCTTCTACTGGAAGAGGAAACTAAAGTACAGAGTGGATTAGTAAATTGTCATCTGCACATCACCGGGGGAGGGAAATCTGGCAATCTGAGAGGAGCTGAGGAATCGTCCCCTAAGGGCAGGCCATCTCTGAGACAATGGAGATAACAGCGATGGACCCACAGGGAGCAGCGCACCAAGCCTGGGGTGACAGGCGTGCAGTCGGGAGAGCCAGGGCTCAGAGATGCCACCTCAGCTACTGCCCTACTTGTGCCTGAGTGTCTCAGACACTTGACTGTCACTAATCCAGCCTCTTTGGGTCTGTGGAGCCCCAGAGCATTTCTTTGTCCTGGAGGTCTCAGCCTGGCATGGGGATGGAAATTCTACCCACTGGCCAAAGGAGTTCTGTAATGTCTTCTCGTGGATGGTTCCCTGCTCTTTTGGGCATCACATCAAAATACTTGAGAATGACATGCTATGTACATCACCCCCCAGGGGCGAGGTCAGATGCTCTCTAGACTTCTCGGCCAAACCAGGGCTTCATTTGCTTTGCGAGAGAGGTGCCTGGATGGGGAGCAGGGTGGGGGAACAAGAGCAGCTATCATCAGGTTTATACCTTCCGGTGCCCTGGTCCGGGCTCAGAGCGATTCTCCTGAGAATAAAACTTCCCTAGAAAACAGCTTTCAGAAAATGTCTGGTGGACTACAAAGGAGCCGCTTCCTCCAGGATTCCCCGAACTATGCTACCATTTGGTTACTAGACACGGGCACTTTCTGACGCTGTGAAACCCCTGTGCCAGGGGGTGAGACATACGCATAGGGGTGTCATTCTTGTGTCTGAACGATGACTCCCAATTCCTCCTGCCTCTTATTCCCAGCAGGACAAAGGCAGTGGGTGAGCCAACCTTCAGAGGGAAAGATGACCACGACTGCTCACTCGTAAGGGAGCTATGCTGAGTGCTGACACTACTCACGCCTCGTGGCTTCTCCCAGCACCTGGTGCACCTTGCGCTGTCACTGTCTTTTAGGGCTGACAGACACTTGGCTGGCGATGAACTTGGGTTTTGTCCTTCTGGGTCCACTCCCCAACTGCAAGCAGGCTCTTGATCAAGATTCCTCACCCTAGTCGGGCTCACACCTGAGGAGGATCAGTAGTCTGTTTTTAGTTACGGTTACAGTGGCAAATGGCTCCAAATACTTGGAGTCCTATGAGGAACACGTCAGCCTCACACTTCCATCCGAGGACAATGATCTGTAATGTCTTCACTCCCCACCAGCTCTCTGGGTGTGGCTACGGTTTGCAAGTGGAAGACTTGAAGGAAAGAGCAGGTCTGCTGAAAGCCAGCAGCCCCCACTCCTTGCCATGACCAGCTGCCTGGCTCCCTCGTTTCTGAATCCTTGAAGTACCCTCCTGTCTTTAGGTTCCTCCCATTGTCTTTGTCTTTGTTTTAAAGATTTTATTTATTTATTTTTTAGTGAGAGGAGAAGGGAGGGAGAAAGAGAGGGAGAGAAATATCCATGTGCGGTTTTCCTTTAGCATGCCCCCTGTTGGGGACCTGGCTTGCAACCCAGGCACGTGCCCTGACTGGGAATCAAACCAGTAACCCTTTGGCTCACAAGCTGGAGCTCAATCCACTGAGCCACACCAGCCGGGGCACTCCCATTATCTTATTCAAATGCGCCTTCCCTCCTGCTATGTCCTACTGTGGTAGGGCCCCACAGGACCCTCTTCTTCCTTATCAGTGCTGAGACTGCTCAGACCTTCTCTTTCTAAAAGCTTCCCTTCGTCACCCTCTTCCATGAAGCCAAGTGTCTTCATCCTGGCCAACAGCTGAGAAAGAGGCCTGGCACTTCTTGCCCTGTTAGCTCGCTGTTCTCAGAAACAACAGCTGCTCCGCCCTGGATGGACCACAAGGGCCATGGTCCCATAGCCTGTGCAGATCCTACTCTCCATGGTAGGAAATGCGTGTGCCACAGCACAGGAGACAGCGCCCCCTCCTGAGAGTTCCAAATAACTGACCTGAGATTCCGCTGTCTGTGAATCTGTGTATTCCAGTGCACCCAGAACTTGAGCCAATGCTCAACGCCAGCCATCTCAGCTCTACCACATTGTGGGACTTGCTCAGAAGACCTGGTACCAGGTGATCCCCAAAGCAAGTACGGTCCCTACCTTGCCCTGCCTCATTTGCCACTGTTCCCCTAATGTTCTACTCAAATTTTTGAATCATGTGCCCTGGAATGGACCTAGCATGCCAGGGAGGGATTCTGAGGACCTTCCTAGTTCTTGCAAGCCCAGTTCAAATGGACAAGCCCTGCCCACTCCAAGATTTGGGTTTCTTTAAGGACTGTCATACATAAGATACGTACAAATCATAAGTCAATGAATTATCATAAAGTGAATGTTCTCGTTACAACCAGGTCAAGAAAGAGAACACTAATAGCACCCCAGAACCCCCCGATGTCTTCTCCCAATGTCTCCCCGCCCCTTGCCAGTAGAAACCACTCTTTTTGCCTGCTTTGGGACCTTATATGAATAGAATCATGCAATATGCATTTTTGAATACATGTGTCTGGCTTCTTTCATTTCAGGTTGTATGAGTCAGCCTTGTTACATGTTATTTTACAAAATTCATTTTCACTTCACTCACATTACATTGAATAAAAGACCACAGTTTATTTATTCATTCTACTCCTGATGGACATTTGAGAGTTTTGGGCAAATTTTGGATGGTGCTAAGACTGATCGAGGCTGAGATGGTGGGGAAGCCCCACCCGCTCCTAGCCACATTGCACCCCTCAGTTCCCCACTTGAACAGGTAGGACACTGCCTGTCGAGTCTCCTGATTATTAATCCAAGTTATATTTCAAATGCTTTTCTTGCCCTAAAAATGCACAATGTCTCATTTCTTGCAGATAAATTTTAAATACATCCACTCATTGTTTTAGATGTTAGAATCTATATTAGTGCTTCCTTTGGGGCCTGCAGGGGTTGGGGTCCTCTGCCCACGGGGTGGCCTCACCTGCTGCTCCACCTGGGTTGGATGGCCTGAGGCTAGACTAACAGGGTGAGAACCCCACAGGCCCCCTG
>PVKM010015948.1:0-27357 GCA_004027735.1 Carollia perspicillata | reverse complement strand
TAAGCATGCCTGTCTGTGAGTAGGGCTGGGTGGAGGGGAGAGTATGAAAGCTAATGGAAGTGTTGAGTATTTTAAAGTTTATTTGGCCACAGAGTATAACCTTGCTCTGCAAGCAAATTTGGAAAATTAATATTGATAAGATTGGGGTTCTATTGTGTTAACTAATCTATGCAAAGCAATTAGAAGAATGCCAAAAATACATGTGATATATAAATGTTCATCACTATCATTGATATTGTTATTTTTATTATAGCAATTAATATATTTTCTTGTACATCTATCTAAAATTATTCTCTCAATCAGTTTACATTCAGTAGGGGAAGGAAGAGGTGTCATTATTGAACCATTAAATACCAGGAAAACCATTACACGCCTTATAGAAGAGGAACCTTACAAAGGCAAAGAGACACTATGTACCTTCAATTAGGTCTCAGACTTGGTAAAATGCCTAAACTTGTTACCTAACACCTATCTACCTGACACCAAAGCTTGTACCTTATCTAATTCCACAGTGTCTCTCAGACGTAATACAAAATAAAGTGTAAGTTGATATTTTCTGTTAGTCTAAATAGCAATAACAACAGAAAAATGTATTTTTTGCAGGTCTACATTGAAGGTATGGAAGGATAACTCATCTGAAACACCAGAAGTTTTAGTCATCCATTTAAGGCTTCAAAAATGAATGACAATGAGCTTAATGATCATGAAAATAACATTAATATAATTTTTCACACACTTACACAGCAATGTTATAAAGGCGAACTGATGTTTTCTTTTAAAGTGTTCAATGTTGGCCCTGTCCAGGTAGCTCAATTGATTAGAGCATTGTCCCAAAACGCCAAGGTTCTACGTTTAACCCTTAGTCAGGGCATAAATGAGTGGAATGACAAATTGCTGTTTCTCTCTCTCTCTCTCTGTCTCTCTAAAAATAAATTTTAAAATAGTGTTCATTGTTAAGACAAATGTTTACATTTTGGATTCATGTTAATATTTTCAGTGTATATGAATATAATCAGATGTCATGTATAATATATTTCAGTTATTACTAAAATCTGAATGTAATGCTATTTATAATTGTTTTATTTTCACTTTTGCTTAATGTTTATACAAAAGTTATCAAATATTCTATTTGATAACTTGTTTTATTATTATTTCACTTTGAAATTATGCAATTGTATCTCTTTTCAGTATCTTACAAACATTCTTCTTATTGTTCTTTTATTAAGTTCAGTTCAATACCTACTGTAACAAATACTGCCTCCCTATTGGTGTATATAAAAAGTCTTTTTCTTGTTGTTTATTTTTTTGTTTGATTAAGAAAATTCTCTTTCAAAACTGAAGTGGACGCCTAAAGTGGTGTTTTATACATACCAATTGATGAATTATTTTTTTATTGAATGGAATTAAATTGAATTGAAGTAATGTACATTGCTGTGATTTCTCATTTTTTATTGGGAAATACATTTACCCAAGAACCCTGCAAGATATGAAATTTCTTTCAGTAAAAAGGTGTAATTTAGGGTTTTTCACCTCACAGGGTTCACATCACTCAAACACCTGGGGAAGCTTTCAACGAAGCATCGACAAGAAAACTCCATGGGATGCCTGACAGTCTAAAGTAGCAAGAGGAGGACCAAAAAACATCAACATAAAATAGCCATTGTATTTTTATATTTTCCTTTATCAAATTTTAAAAAAAGGAAGCTACTAAGCTGTAATGCAAACATGCTATCTGTGTTTTGGTGACTTCTTACACGTCTTGTTAGCCCGTCACCCAGACTGACATTTTCTGGTGTTTTTATGGTTCATTCATATTCTATGACACAGGAGAATATGTCAAATCAACCTACATATACATGAATATATGAAACTAAGTCCTATATGAAATCATCTGTGGCGAAATGTGCCAAACAAAAGTATTCAGCCTGAGATAGAAGGGGAGTTAACTTTATAATGGATGGCATGGTTTATCCATTGGACAAGTTACACACGTGTATACTTAACAGTTTATCATCACGTGGATATGCATTTCCTTTTTGGTTTGTTATACATATAGACCTAGACACAAATATGTATTCATATCATTGATTTATCATCTGAAGTATTATATAATGGAAATAAATGCAAAACAGACGTTGTTTTAAAATAACACTAAATATACTAACATGTCTTAAACAAATTTAAGAAGTACATTCCAGAAGTCTCTGTAAAACATAATGTGGTGAAAATGGAAACTTAGCATACAGCCAAATTAAAAGCTGCTTTTGACATTAAGAAGAAAGCATTAACAGCTTTAATCAATTGGAGAGAAAGAAAATTCTGCAAGTGTTATTTGTTCATTCATAGTGTCAAAAACACTGGATAATACATATTCGAAAGAAATATCAATTGGCATGATATTGAATACAAAATCATTCAAATGTTATTTGTGGCTTTCATGCAGAAGGATAAAGAAGAGCAAGACTGGAAGTATAAATAGATTTAAGGGCAACAAAAAGAAAACTAACATGAAGAAAATGAAATACAACTTAATGGGAAATGCTTAATGTTTTGATTCTGTTTTAGTAGGCATTTTGGATTGTATTATTTTAATGTTAATGTGCTAATAAAATGTATTAACTTCAGGTGCCAAAATACTTTTATATTTATACTTATCTTCCTATTCATCAAATATTACTCCAATTACATGTGTCAAGAAAGACATGGCAAGCAAACTTTGAAAATATGTTACTATGTCAAATATCCTTTAACTTAGTTTCCTGTCATTTTCATATTTTAACTTTGTATACTGTGAAAAGTTGTTTGCTGGACTGTCATAAATAACTTGTAGTGATTTCTCACTTTTTTTAAGATTTCCTTTTCTTTTAAATTCTTTTTTGCTTTCTGCACACTGTCATAGAGGTAAAAGAAATTGACTGAAACTTAAATATGAAAGAATTATTTACAATTAAATCCACAATTTCATACATTACTTACATGTCAGTGAAACATCACCAACTATTATGAAATATGACAAATGATATTTAAAAAATGAAAAGATCTCATAAAAACATACCCAAGTATGAAAAGCACTGTACTCCTGACATCTTCACATTCTTCTCTTCTGTGATCAGAACATCCACTTTTTGCCAGAGGCTTTTGTTTCAGTTTGGTATATACCAATCAATTTCTTCCTTGAAAAGTTTTTAACAGGCATTCAAGGAACATCTAGACAGATTATGCATTGCATGCTCACAGATGACATAGTAAATGTCACATACTATCACTTAGTAACTGGGGTTTAAAGGTCACCAGCAAGGTTGTTAAGTGAAAACAATATGGAATTAGGAGACATTGTATTATGTTAGTTTTTGAAATTTAAAAAAAAACACATATAGTAAACTAGATTATTTTTTCCAAAGGTTTGCCATTTCCTCTTGAACTCACAAATATATTTCAAAAATGTATGATATGAAGTAAGAATCGAGATGTTTAATAGCTGTAGATAAATACATGAACTGTGAATATCTAAAAGTAAATTGCAAAGAGTGAGAAGCCAAGCACAGCACAGAAAATGTAAAAATTTGATATGAAAATGCAGTAAGTATAGTGTCTTTGAAAGAGGAAGAAGTAGTTTGCAGGTAATGTTAAGCTTCTGCTACAGTTGCTTTTCCTCTAAATATTTCAGTTGGTTACTGAAATAAAGTTGGTTACTTTTTATTTTAATTATCTTTCATGATCATTATAATTTAGACAAAAAGTAAAATATTTTCAGTATACACAATAATTGTAAATTTAAAGACACAGACAGAAAAAAAAACTGTTAAAAATTATTCCTTAAGGAAAAATACCCCTTTTATCATATAAAATTTGTTTTCAATTAAATCTCTAGTTCCTAAAGATTTAATTCATTATATTTCAACATAAGGTTTTTGCTTAAAACAAATTCATTTGATAAAACAATTGTTAAACTATGCACTGAATAATATGATGAAAGGAACCCTATTATTTTTGTAGTCTTAAATCAGTCACTTTATCATTCTTTTTTTTCCAATAAAATGGAGATTTAAAAATTAGAGCAAGAGTTTCAGTTGGCTCATAGGAGCTTTTGTAGAGCTTCAGAAAATATTTTAGTTAAATTACTGTTGAAACTCAGTATTGGGATAAGGCTCATTATCATGGATTGCTGATAATCTGTGCATAGGAGAGAGAGCCTAAGGCAGATATCAGCAGAGGGTGAATTTGTTTGATGATGACAGAGGGTCCAAATCCCTTGGCTTCAGTCATGATCAATTCAAGTGTCCCTGTCCTTGAAAGATAGAGTTCCTCACATTTTGTTTGAGAAATGAAAATGGATTTGCTGAAATAAAGTTGGTTACTTTTTATTTTAATTATCTTTAGTGATCATTATAATTCCACAAGTTTGGACATCGATTTACTGATTAATTTATCTCTCTTAACTATAAGAGAGCTACATTGCTCCTGAAATGTTGAAAACACTAAAAATGATTTTGAACAATTAAAAATTTAGATTTAGCCCTGGCTGGAGTTGTTCAGTGGATTGAGCACTGGCTTGTGAATGAAAGATTTCCTGGTTAGATTCCCAGTCAGGGCACATGCCTGGGAATTGGGCCAGGTCCCTGGTAGGGGGTCGCACAAGATGGAACCAAACCATGATGTTTCTCTCCCTCTCCTTACCCCTCCCTCCCCATCCCTAAAAATAAATAAACAAACAAACTAACAAACAAATAAATAAGATCTTTAAATATTTAGATTGATAAGATACTGAAATATAGCCCATCTGAATTCTTGAGAATCCTGTGGTATATCTACCTAAAAGGAATCTGAATCTATTTTTGTAAATGACAAATATTTGGCAGTGGTGATAAAAAGTGTGCTTGGGAATAACAATTTTCTAAGGACAAAATAGTGGGACAGGTTCAATAAGCAGACAATAGATAATATTCAATTAGTTATACAGGTAAGAATATAATAAAAATGATTTTGCCTAGAATAGAATTCAAATTCATAATGGGAAGAATAATACTTTTTTAAAATATTTTATTTATTTATTTTTAGAGAGAGGGGAAGGAAGGGGAAAGAGTGGGAGAGAAACAATGTGTGGTTGCCTCTCATGTGTCCCCTATTGGGGACCTGGCCCACAACCCAGGCATGTGCCCTGACTGAGAATCGAACCTGTGTCCCTTTGCTTCACAGGCCCATGCTTAATCCACTGAGCTACACCAGCCAGGGCAAGAATAATACTTTTAACATAACTCATTAGGGTAACATTTATTTCTTTCATTAGAAAGAGAAGTAGCCCAGAATGTCTGCTATATTTAAAATATAGGAGGGATCAACTCTAAGGATTTAGTTCCAGATTTCTTCAAGTATGAACAATGCCCCCTAAGTGCAATGTTTGGTAACAATGTTGGTTTCTAAGCCACTGCCCATCTAGGAATGTGACTTCTTTTTTTATAACTCATTAACTTAGATAATGACTAAAATAGAATAGAAGAAAGTCTCAATTCTAACATGACAAAATTGGTAAATACTTCACAAATTGTTAAGGAAATGACACAAAAAACAAAGTCTAGAGAGGAAATAGCAAAGGAAAATCTATGACATGGGAGGGGAACAGGTTCACTATATAATAAAAGAAAAAATACAGATAACTCAAGGCAATTACAGTTTCAATAAATACTATACATTGTTTTTTCTCCTTATGATTTTATTAAGATTTTCTTTTCTGTAGCTTACTTCAGTGTAAGAATGTAGTATGTAATGCACATAACTTATAAAACTTGTGTGAATGCACTATTTATGTTATCAGCAAGGCTTCTGATCAATAGTAGACTATTCGTAGTGATGGTTTGGGGAGAGTCAAAAGATATATGTGGATTTTTTACTGTGCTGGGGGATTGACACCCATAACTTCTGTACTGAATCACAGAAATGATAAATAGAACGTCCTAGGATGTGAAAGAGGGGATTATACCTAAGACCCAAGAGCTAATAACATTAGTCTCAAAAGCAAAACTCAGACAACTAAATAAAATACTTTGTCATCTAAGTAGAGATAGAAAATGAAATCAGAAAACCCATTAAAATCTAATGATTTCTACTTAATTTGGTGATAGAAAAATTAAGGTTTTTTATTCACATACTGTTTACTACACTATTAAATTACAGTGTAAGAGCTCAAAGAATTTGAAAGTGAGGGAAAGAGAAAAAAAGGTAAACATAAATTCAAGAGTGAAATAATTAGAGAGAGAAAAAAATACAAGATATGTCTGGAAAATACTCAGCCATGTTGTGTGAAAAATATACACATTTGCTGGAGATACAAGACATAAAAAATATTGTACATAAGGCAATGACACCTCAGTTCTCTTCAAAGTAGGACACTTGGGACCTCACACAGTTCTCCCAATTGACATCAGCTGCCCCATCATATTATCCTAAATCTCATCAATGGTCTGAAATCTCTTCCCTTTCAAAGGTGATTTTAATCTTTGGAAAAGCCACAGGTCATAGGGTGCCAAATCTGAGCTGTTAGGGGGCTGAGTAACCTGGGTGATATGACATTGTACCAAAAATCTCTGCATGGGATGTGATGTATGAGTGGGAGTGTTGTCATAATGAAAGTGCCAATCACCAGTTGCCATTGCTGTAGCCTTCTGAATCATCCAAGTTGTTTTTGCAGGATAATGTTCAAGCTTAATGCAAAATTTGATGCAGATTCATTGTTCTACCCAGTAATTTTGAATGTGATGGCCACAAAGTGGCATCTACCATTCTCATTCACTAGTACAGTGAAGTGATCATTGTTCACACATGCACATTTCTGTCCACTCTCCTTGGCTGCCAGATTACGTTGATCCTGCACAAACCATTCTCATTTTATTAACAATAGCCTGACTTTTTCTGGCCAGATCTTATAAACGAGAGACAAAGTAGAGCATAGACAGATATGCAGACTTAAGATTTATATCTAGAAATTTATATTTATATTAAATTTATGTTTACCATGTGCCCATCTTCTTGCAAACATTTTATGTGTATTAGTCATTTATTATGTATAACTTCTTAAAATACAACTTTAATCCTTAACTCAATTATTCTTTGTAATTTCACAAAAAAATATCTAATTTTCACTTCATAGATAAGAAAAACCAAGGTTACATAACTCTTCCTACCTTACAAGCTGCTTAATTGAGAACTGAGACTTGAGCCTAGGCAGTCTAGATATAGCCCAATTCTCTTAACCACTCCTCCTGCTTCAGAGATAAGGTGCAGTGATCCACAATAAAAGGAAAGCCAAGAAGGAGATAACAGAGAAGAATGTCAGTGATGACAAGATTAGTGAGAGAACTAGGAGTAGGTATTTGAGCAAGTAATTTATAGACAGGTGATATCATGGCAGTATATAAGAATAAAGGACAGAAAGACATATGTGGTTTGAGGAAGAGCGGATAAGAAGAAGGAAGGAAGAAAAGAAGACTGAGAGGCAAGGAAAGTGAGTTTGACTCTTACTATTATCCTATGTACTATGAAAATATTTCATATTTGTTTCTTCAGTATGTTAGGTGCAAACACTTTGAAGAAAGGGGACTTGCCCAAGGGCCTAGAGTACTTGGAAGAGCCAGGGAGCCAGAGTCGTCATAGATAATACAAAAAGTTATCTTGCTTCCTGCTAAGTAATGAGGAGGGATATGTTCACAAAGCAAAAAAAAAAAAAAAAAAAAAAAAAAAAAAAAAAAGAAAAAGAAATCAGAAAAACGTGAAAGAGTTGAGACACGAAGTTGTGCCATCTGTTCACTACTCATCCATTGTTCATTTACCAATTAAGTGTGGAGTGTTTCCACTGTGCCAGGTAAAGACCAGAGCTTCTAAGGTAAATATAACAAAGCTCCTGCCATCAAAATGCTCGAGTCCTGAGAGCATTTGAAGAACTGCAATAGGAAGAGTGCAACTACTGCTTTGGGAGTAGGTGGGGTGGGGAGTGCAGGAGTATACTTACATCAAAGGGATAGTTGCTCACCTTTGAGGACCAAACCCAATTTTTGTAATCAATAGCTAGACAAAAGACTTGAAGCCTGGCTATATTGAAAAAGAATGCAGAGTGAGGGAAACAACTCTAGGAGTTTCACTAAAATAGAGGGATAGATAAAAAAAGCAGATAGAAAAATTGAATTAAGTTTAAGTGAAGCTTAAAATATGAGGGCTGGTTCCCCATTTACCCTGGGACAGTCTGGAAAGTCTAAAAGTCTCTCAGGTAAACTCTTCCTTTGGTGTAATGACAAGTTCTATATGATGGAATGACTATAAAGCAGACTGTATCGACCTTGGTACTATTGATATTTTTACCACATTATTCTTACTTGTGGGGTTCAGTCTTCTGCATTGTAGTTTGTTTAACAGTATCCTTTGCTTCTACCAACCAGATAGCAGTGGCACCTCATTTCACACATGACCTTCATACACATCTCCTGACATTGTCAAAATCACCTGGTGGGAAAATTCACCTTTGGCTGAATTCCATCACACTAAATCAAGAATGACTGTGGGAGGAACCAATATAACTTCACGGAGTCCCAATCAAATGCAACAAGATAGGCAAAGAACTCTCAAGAATTTTTTTGTCATTGGAGGATGTGTAGGGGATGAAAGGATAGATAGAGAGGTTGTGAGATAAATAATAACTAAGCATAATCTTTGGGTCGAAAGAAGGGGGTGAAAAGTAGAGGAAAATTTACTTTATGTAAATAGATGCTATGTTAGAATTCACGCATTTTAGCAGCAGGTGACAACAGTGACTACATCAATCAACCACACATATTCAGCATTTACCAAGACAGGGTATCTGAGGACAAGACGAGCCAATATCTCACCCTGTGAGTCCTTAGATGAACAGTGGGCAGGGGTTAAATATGATTCACTTCCCTGACTTTCATGTTTCTCTTTGCTCCCAGAGGACAACCTAGGACAGTAAGGTTAGGGCACACCAGAGGAGAGAGAATATTCCACACAGACATTTAAATTAAAAAGTTAAACTCAGAAAATGTGAAGATACTGAAGTAGGCAACATGAAGAGTTTTGCCCAACACCAATTCGCTGACACAGACCAAGATGGGACCAGTTATTAAAAATAAAGAAATTTCTAGTGGGGACACATTAGCCTCATGAATAATTTATCTTATTACAGCTATTATAATTGATTGCATTGTGAGGTGATAAAATTGGACATGTCAGAATATAAACCCAGGTATTCAGCCAGGTGAATTAACAGATACAATATTGCATTGACTGAGATGAGAGATGCAGTATTAAAAGCATATTTTCTAGGAAAAAAGTGGTTATGTACATTATGAATACATTCAGTAGGCAGTGGGTTTTATTGATACTAAGTTTAAGGAGATATCTTAGATGGAGCATTTTTTTAAACAATGAACAGATTGTACTAGAAATAATACTATTAAAAGCATCCAGGGAAAGTGTATAGAATATGGCAAGAATAGAATACAAAAAAAAGCCCCACTAGAATATTTTTTGAATGAATGAGCTAGAGGAAAATTTTACATAGGAGACACTTTAGAAAGCAAACCATCAATATGAAAATAAGCTTATGAAAGGGATTTTTTCATAAAAAGTGTGCTTAAAAGCATGAAGTATTGCATCTAAGGACTAAAAAGTGTTTATTTGACACTGAGGTCACTAGTAATCTTAAAAATAAACCATTCAATCTAGTGGTTGGTGTAGATTCCAGAAAATATTAAGCCAGAACTGACTTACTAATGTAGAAAACTCTTTTCTAAAGTATGAGTTAATATCTTAGAGAAGACTTTGAAATGCAGAGAAAAATGTTTGTTTTTAAGCTTCAGGAATTTATACTATTGGAAGACACAGTGATGGATGGATCAAGGACCCCAGAGCATAAGAAAAAGAATCATCTAGATAATTGGAGAGAAATGAGGTATTTTGTGTATTTTCATCATGACCGAAGGAAAAATCCTCACAAGATTTCTGGAGTTGTGCCTGGTATAAGTCTTAGGAAATCCGAATTTGATGGTTTCTATTTCTGCTTAAGAAATAATTGAGCCTGGCTGATGTAGCTCAGTGGATTGAGTGTGGGCTGTGGACCAGAAGATCACTGGTTTGATTCCCAGTCAGGGCACATACCTGGGTTGCAGGCTAGGTCCCCAATGTGGGGGGCCATGTGAGAGGCAACCACACATTGATGTTTTTCTCCCTCTCTTTCTCCTTCCCTTCTCCTCTCTCTAAAATAAATAAATAAATAAATAAAATCTTTAAAAAAAAGCAATAGTCGAGAAGGAGACCACCTTCTCAGGGTGAGAGGAATGTAAAGTTGAGGATAACTTAATGGGTATCCATCTGGTGGCATGCAGGCCAAAAGGAAGCCCAGGGTGGTTATGAATGTGGCCCAACACAAAATCATAAATTTACTTAAAACATTATGAGGATTTTTGTTTTCTTAGTGTTTGTGTGTTTAACACGTGGCTTAAGACAACTCTTCTTCCAATGTTGCCCAGAGATGCCAAATGTTTGGACACCCCTATACTTAAACATTTTGAAATAGTCACTGTAAAGAATTTTAAAAGGGAGGTAACTTGGGTTATAGATGTAGTTTGAAGAGCATTGAGGATTTTACTGAAGCATATCACACAAGATTACTATGAATTGTAAATAAATATCTGGCACAAATAACAGAGTTAGGATGAAGAAAGAATTTGGGCATTAACTTTGGAAGAGATAAATAAAATAAGTACTCAGTTAGGACACATTGAAAGTATCAAATTTTCATGACAAAAATATGCCTGCAACAAATATTTAATGAAAAATATTTCATGACAAAAATATTCCTAAAACAAATATTTAAATATTTTTAAAGAATACTTAAAAATTTTTACTCTATTTTAAAACCAACTATCTGAGATCTGGAAACAGCCCAAGTGTCCATCAGTAGATGAGTAGATAAAAAAGCTATGGTACATTTATACAATGGAATATTACTTGGTATAAAAATGAAGAAAATATTAACTTTTTCAAGAACATGGATGGACCTAGACAGTATGCTGAATGATACAAGCCAGTCAGAGAAAGACCAATACCATATGATCTCACATATGGAATCTAAACAACTAAATAATTTAACAAACCAAATAGAAACAGAAGCATAGATACATAGAACACACTGACAGCTATCAGAGGGGAAGGATGTTGGGCAGCTAGGTGAAGAAAAATAAAAGGATTAAGCAAAGTAAAACATATATGTATATGACATATAGACACAGACAACAGTATGGTGATAGCCAGAGGGAAAGTGGGGTAGAGGGAGGTGGAAGTGTGCAAAGGAGGAATTGATGAGGACAGAAAGACACTTGACTTTCAGTGGAGCACACAATGCAATATGCAGATGTTTTATTGAGTTGTACACTTGAAACCTGTTGGGAACTGCCCTGCCTGGTTTCAGAAGCTGTAATGCCCCATGGCTAAGGCTGAGTAAAAAGACCTTGGGACCATAAGCCACTAAGGAGAAAAATCTTGTCTTCCTGGTAGAAGCACCACCTCTGCCCCCTTTCACTTCACCCTCTTTGGCCCTGGGCAGATGACTGGTTAGCCAATGACAGGTAAGATTCCTCAAAGGAGGGATAGCCTAAGACAGGCATGGTCTCAAAGGGGCCCTCAGGGAAGGACTTGGGGGACTATAGAAAAAGGGTGTGATGGACCCTCGTCCCTCAGCTTTGACATAACCTGACCTCATTCTGTCTGCAAGAAGTCTCCTAATCTCTTGGCTGCTTTACTCCCCTGGTTCAACCTAAGCTTGAAACAATGCCAGAGGGCAGCCCAGCGCTGGAAAGAGCAGGTTCCCTAGGGTGATCAGGCCTAAGAAAGAATTCATAAAGTCCCATGAAACCTGTTTTGCTAAGAATACCATCAATTTAAATGATAAGGATCCCAGTGTAGAACGTGTTTGTTTTCCCAAAGTTTTAATGCCCTTAGCTATGTGACCCTGACTCAGAATCAACCTCATAGTTCTTTGAATGTTATCTATTGTTTGATCATTACTGCCTGACAATGTGTGATGAGCTTTACCCATATTCCTGTGCAAATTAAACCCAAGTAAAAGCCCATCAAGGAACATGCTCCTGGCCCTTCTCCTTTGAGAGATCAGCCAACTTTCCTCCCCAAGCAGATCACGTCTTGATAGACTTATTTTCATCTGTGGTAGATGAGGGAGGGCTCTGCAGGTGGTGCCCTCCCACAGAAACCTGTATGGCTTTGTTAGCCAATGTCAACCCAATGAATTCAACAAAAATTAATGAAATAAAATAAACAAAATCAACTTGCTCAATTGAAGTTATTGACAGAATTTGCTGGTCCAAGCAACAAGTCATTGAATTGGATAGATCTGATGAAGAAAACTGAATGAGCAAAGCATGCTCTCTTAGACTGTGTTCCCTGGACTTAGATGCAAATGGTGTAGCAGGAGTGCTCTGAATCGATATACTTGAAAGGAAGTGAGGGAGTTTATCTATCAGAGTTTAACTTAAAAAAAAAAAAGGTGAAGAAAGAGGTATATATTTATTGCAAGGAATCAGCTTAAGTATTTTTAAGGGCTGCCTGAAGTCCATAGACCAGGCCATTAGGAAGGGCAAGCTGGTCCTGTCAATACAGGCTGAAGCTGTTGTCCAGAGGCACTTTTTTCTTTATCAGGAAGCCTCACCTCGGCTTTGAACACTTTTTAACTAACTGAATCAGGCCAAACCAGATAATGTAATTATTTCTCACTTATATTAAAATGAAAATGAATTCAGCCATACATTAAAAAATACCTTTATAGAAACAACTAAATTAGTATTTAACTAGTGACCATAGCTTAGCCAAACTGATACATAACACTGGCCATCACAAAAAGGTAGGACGGAATTTAATACACCCAACAATGTGGTTGTACTGGAGGCCTCTGCCACTCTTCTGGTTGTAGAACTGACTTTTCCGAGTTGTTCTGACTAAGACCAGAGCGAAGGGGCTGTGTAACTCCATATCTGCCAGGTGATGCAGTACTCCATGATGGAGGACAATTCCTACTGAAGAATCGCATGTTGATCTGTTGGTGGAGGACCACAGTATTTTCTGCACAAATGTTAATTTGAACTGCTGGTGTGATTCAACAAAATATTTTATTTTTAAGTAATCAAAAATAAATATTTACCATCATATAGCCATATCTTTATTGAATTATTGTAGGTTTTGTCTCTAGGGTAGGCTGAATCAATTTTAACTCAAATAAGCACACACAAAGAGTATAGCTCATGTTTGTTATGCTGACTATAATTTCTACCAGGTGTTCTATCGGTTTCCTTTAATGGTCCCTCGTTGGCTCCTGCTGAAGTAGACTGACAGCTGTTGATGGAGTGTCCTTCGTAAGAACTAAGTTGTGTAAATCACAACTTTGTAAGCAGCCCCTTAGTGAAACAAAAAATAGAGGGTTTTTTTCCAGCTATTGTCACACTTTCACTATTTTCAAAGGCTCAAATGAACGCTCAGAATTGACAAACTTGAAATTGTCCAGAGAGATGGTGGGCTCTTTATCCTCAGCCCAAATTTGTTCTTGGTTCTAGCATCCTAGAATCATTCGGTGTAGTGTATATTCAAACAGAAGGCAGATTTCTCTTCTCATCCTTTATCACTTGATTATTGTGACTCCCTTGGCCACCGTTCCTCTTCATTTCCTTCAATGTCTTTGATGCTAAGGCACATGAATCTTAGGAGAGCAGATGAGAACTGCATGTTGTTCATGTTGAGGAAAATCAACAAAGCAATTCCTCAAGTAAGTGACTTTATTTATGTGAGCTGAATCTCTCAAAAGATGAGTAATTCATGACTTTAATCATTTTTTCCCTAACCTTCAGCTCTGAAAGTAGTCAATAATAACAAAAACATCTACAAACATGGAGAAATAAGCAACCACTTAACTATCTTAATAACCTATTAACTCACTATATATTTTTCTCTCTAAATACATTATTATTTTCATTTTAGTGTGACTTAATTTTAATCTTATATCTATGTTTAAATTTTTACATTTAGTAAGTTTTCATAAGAAAAAGAAATGTCTATATAAATATATATACAAGGATGTGCATATGCAAAGCAAATGAAACAGTGATGCTCCATTTCAACTTTCCAGTCTTTAAACCATGTCATAGGTTAAAAAGTAAGAAAAAGTAATTTAAAGTCCTACAATCTCTTTTACTGTTCCCACACAGCTGAAATCTCCCAAGATTTTCTCACCTGTAACCCCAACAGGACTTTGTTGCACTGCATCACAGTCAGAGCCCAGAGTTTATCACAGTCTCTTCATTCCTTCTCTCACTCTTGTCAGTCCGAGCCAGGTACGGTGTGATTTCTATAGTTCATGGTCACATCTCCAGCATTTTTCAGTCTGATAAGTGGTACAGCACTGTCCTTATGGCTGTTTTCTTCCTCAAAGATTGGGAAAGTCAAGTTACGGTGAAAAGGAATGAGGAAATTGCCACATGTTTTCATCTTTACATTATGAGACAAATCCTATATCTCTTTACCTACCTACCTATCAAAGTATAAACTGGTCAAAAATTGATGAAAATAAAGAGACTATTTTATCTATATAAATAATTTTATTCAGATATGTGAGTCATTAAAGGAGAGTTTTGTTAATTCTCAAAATATAGGTAAAGGAAAAACAGTACAAGATAATTGATATTTTGAGGATTTTTATAACATTAAAAAGTACTGTAAGGACATGTACAATAATCTTAAGAGTTACCATTTATGAATAGTGTTGCTGTGTATATTTCTCTATTTTCTAAATTTTCTAAATTAAGCTTGCATTGAACAGGGAAAATATAAAAATTGATCTAACACTTTAATTAAATATATCCTATCTCAGAAAATAAAAGGAAATAAATAACTAAATTAATATCAAGATGTTTTTAGTTTACTCAAAATTCTTTATGCCTTAAAAGCGATTAATTTGTATTCCAAAATAGTTTAAATTTTAATGTTTAATTATTTTCTGAAAATATTTCTGCAAAGTATTCAATCTAAACTTTCAGGTTTTTTTTTTAAATAACGCATTACCATAACCATCCTTCTTATTCTGCCCGACTCTAACTTCAGGCAAGTCATGCACAATTATATGACAGACAGCACAGACCAAATATACACATACATGCTTTTTTCTAGACACACTTCCTGTTTTGTGTTGACTATTTACAGTTGCAGTGTTCCTGATTCCACAGCACATATTTATATATGTATTTTTTTTGTCAATCATGTGGATCCTGTAAATTTTTTTTAACTTTACACCATATCTGTGGATTCTTTCACTCTTTAGAAACAGTTGTTTCCTGAATATCCAGTCTTTAAATGTGGCACACTTTTAACACTGAAAGATAATATATTTTATTCATTTTGTTAATTTTTGCATAAATATTATAGAAGCTAAAATGATTTGTCCTGCTTCTCCCTCTGAGTCTGGGGAAGGTAAAATCCTCCCTGATTCTACCTCTACAACAAGGTGTCAATATTTAAAATTAGTGTCCCTAGATTAGTCCTGTATTATACATAAAGCCAGCTATAAGGTAGTTTAGGTTGTGTAAATGGCTCTCCTTTTTTTAGGTTCATCTTCTTTCTTTTTTGTTTAATATATTTTATTGATTGTGCTATTATAGCTGTTCCATTTTTTTCTCCCCTTTATTCCCCTCCACTGTACGCCACCTCCCTCCAGCTCCCTGCCCCCATTAGTTCATGTTCATGGGTCATATATATAAGGCCTTTAGCCTCTCCATTTCCCATACTATTCTTAACCTCCCCCTGTCTAATTTGCAACCACCATTTATGCTTCTTATTCCCTGTACATTTTGCTCATCTTCTTTAGCATTTCCCATTAAGTATCGATATGCACAGAAACTGAGTTAGAGTGTGCCTGCTCTTAAGTACATCTTAGGGTGTTCAACCAACTTTACACTTACAAGTAGATTGACACCATCAACTACTAATCTATAGGCAGACATGGTGCCACTTTTAAGAAACATTCTAATACTTCAAAATATCTTAAGTCTAAACACACATTTGTATTAGTATTTAGATGTTGCTTCTGCACATTTTTATAGTTTTGGCATCTTCACTTTTAATTTGAGTTTAAATATCCCTTTCATTATCTTGGTAGGGGAATGAAAGGTTAAGTATAGAACATATGATTTATTTAGAGAGAAAAGTAAAGATTTATCTTCCTGCACTCATGCATTCTTTGTTATATTGAATCTTCCTCTAAGGTAAAATTGTTTTGCTATTTGGAAACAGCAAGTAATTACTTGAGTCTTATTTTGTTCTTCATGCTTTCTAATAAAATCATAAGATAAGTGACTCCTTGAAATAATTGGAAGTAAAAAAGTGCTTGAGGAGATAAAAAAATTAATAAAATAAAAGAACACAACTACAATCTCATATACGCATTTTGAGATATATAATTAAAAACAAAATATCCTGCCATGCCAGAAAATCTGTCTACAAAGGGAGAACAGAAAGAAAAACAGTGTTATTATTGAATAAACATTCCATAATAATGTTGTTAGGTCAGAGTCGCTCAAGAAACCAGACGGATGTAGTGAGCTAAGGAGCAGGATTTATTAGTGGAGAATAAGAGGGAAAGTGCAGCCAACCCACGGAGGTGGAGGAGCCAACCAAGGGAGGTTAAGACTCGCTAGGTTGTTCTGAGGTCAGGGTTTTTAAGTGCAACAACCCAGGAAGGGTAACTGGTTGGGGTGTCACAGTCTGATTGGCTAGAGCCATTTCTGTTGGGTGCCATTTCTGCTGACCATTGTCTTGAAACATCTTGTCAGGCTCAAGTTCAAGCTGCATCCTGTTATGCCAGTAGTCAGACCCCAGACCCCGATCTTGTTTGGCATCTCTTTGTCCTGGCATCTGTTTGTCCTGGGTAGGGTTGGCAGGCAGTTTCCCAGGCTACAGCTTCCCACCATACAGTTTTCCTACCTGGTGATTTTCCATTCTTCCTAGGCCTACCTAGGTCTGTCAAATGTCACATGCACAGTCAATATGCTGAGACTTCAAAGGTAGAAGGAAATCTCCCCATGTTTTACATTCAAACAGTCAATATGCTGAGACTTCAAAGGTAGAAGGAAATCTCCCCATGTTTTACATTCAAATGGAACACACTTTCTCAAGATAAACAATACTTAGAACTCAAGTAAGAGGACTTAACAACATCATTTTTAATACATAACTTATTCTAGACTCACCTTGTGATTGGCGTAACCATTTGGGTTGGTTGATTAGCTTGATTTGAAGGAAAATAATCTCTGCATATCTTTATAACAGTTGGTATTTTGCAACTAAGAGCAAGGTTTCCACCAAAATTAGAGCTCTATTCTCCCACAGATACTGAAAGTTAGAAGCACTGTCTCCACTGATGATTACATTTCAAAAGTCCTTGGGAAAGATATTGTTACAGAAACGACCTCCTTCCCCTGGGGTCTTTTTGTTCTATGGTTCTTCTTTGCCCACTGCAGTATCAGGAACTGTGGCTCTCAATGTCAGAGTCTGTTAAAAAGAAATGGAACTACTCAATTAAAAGTTATATGGATTTAGAACAATGATTGAATTCTACCAGTAAATCTCACTCTCTTTAGAAATGAAGATATGCCCACAAACCCCTCTTTGCTGAGCCAGACCAGTCTCAGAATACACCAGTCAGAAATACTGCCTTCCAGAGGAAAAAAAGAAGTCCACGGCTCACTTCTCCCAGTTCCCCCAAGTAATCAGCGCTTGGCTGGGCAGGTCTTCTAAGATTCCCAGCACCATCAGCTGTGTCGCTGGGATCCCTAGTTCTTAATCCAAAACCACATGGGACCTCCCATGGCCTACCAGCCAGAGTCCTTTCACCCTTCTTCTTCCCTCATGGTCTCCCATTGCCTCCCATTGTCTTGCATTGTCTCACATCCCACATGGCGGACCACCTTCTAGTTAAAACCCCAGCCTGGAACCTCCTCTCTAACCTCATTCCCGACTCCTCCTGTAATGGGTTACACCTGATAGCACTCCCATATTCTCTGCTTTTCTTGGCTGCCAAAATTAGTCTGGGCGGGCGTGGCCCCATGGCATGGAGCAAACCATCTCCAAGCTCTCACACAGGTGCTGTAACTGGGGGAGCTGCCTCCCAACTACATCATGGGTCATGCCCAGCTCCCTGGCTATATTGCAAGCTATGAAGCTAGCCTGCTGTCGCTGATATGCAAAATAACTCTCCATCCCTGTGCTGCTGCTCTTCTCAGCCACCAAGCTAGGCTTGTGGGGGAGTCTTGGGGTCTCTCAGCCTACACCCCATTACAATATCCCTGGGTTGTGAAGCTGGCAAAAGGCTCATTTAACTCTTTAAAAGGTCTACACACATTTCAAAGAGGCAAAGAAAGAATATTGCTAAGGTAAATATTGTAAGAAAGGAGAGGTGGGAGGATTTCTTCATTTATTCTCAACAGGGAGAATTAAGCCTCTTTAAAATTGTGTTTGCCCTTACAACACACACACACACTCTCACCGCACACTCCCATAGGCAGCATATGAGAGTGGATCAAGTGCAGGACATAGCACAATGGAATGTATATATGTTCATTGGTTCTACTTGGTCTTGCCACTCTTTGAAGCTTTTGTAAATTTCCCTCCAAAACTGCCCCAAGCACAATTTAACCAAAGTCTCTTAGATATTTTACACTGGTGACTTCTATTGACATGATTGCAAAGATTAAAGTGGACTCTGTATTGAGATTGGGACTTTTGACACTGACCTCTGTTTATTGATTTCTCCCTACAGAGACCCTTTTAGAGACTGATTCAAAACATCAAAACAGCGCACACTCAGCAAGACATTCGGCTGCTTCATAGGATCTATTTTTATGTCATGGAAGGGATCTCAGGAAAGCATCAAGAAAGTGACTGATACGTAGAGGAGTTTCAGCACTTAATTTGTTCTCCAGCTATTTGTCTATCCCACAAAGTAGAATAAATTTCCTCTAAACAATTTTCTTTCTGGCAGCTTTCCACATATCCTACTCCAATTTTGGTCCCTACTTTTCCCCCGCCATAAATACTTGACAATTTTGAGCTGGCTACTCTTTGGTTTGTGTCTAGAAAGTTTTAAATTTATTTATTTTATTTATACTTCCTTCCTACATCCTACTGCTAACACATTTGGTTATTAAGCAATCACTTGATTGATTCTGCTTATTCCAATATTTTCATTTCCAACTTCTGTTCGAAATTCCCCTCCATATATTGAGACTTGTCTTCATGTTTTATCAAAAGATCTCAGATTACTTCTTTTACTATATTTTGTTCCATTACTAAATCTTTATCTTATTAAGTCATTAAAGTTATGAGTTATTTGAATTATTCCAAAATAAAATACTTATGATTTGCAATGGAAAAATGTATCAAGAATAAAGTGTAATTCTGTATGAGCTGGGAAGAGGAACAGGACAAAGTGTATTATACATCTCAGGTTTTATGGCCAGACTGGGCTTGGGCATGCCCCAGCTCATAAGGCAAATCCATCTCTCCCCATCCCTTGAAAACATGAGAACCCTACTTACAAGTTAAGGATGAGTTGCATATGGATAAATAAGAAAAATCATACTTTCAATAAATATGACGTTTTGAAAATGAATAGACCACAGTTTGTTTATAACACTGCAATAATTTTATAATATTCAATTCAAAATCATATTTTCTTATGTCATTCTGTTTTAAATAATCAAATAACAGGCCACACAAATTCTCCAAGGTATTAAATTATAACAGCAAAACATTTTGACTCAGCCATTACTTTAAAAACATAATTTAATGCTCTACAGTGTATATTTGCAGAGAGTAGGAGAAATGATCTTGCTACATATTTATTAATTATTTAAATGAATAAGGTCATTATAATTCTGCCAGAAAGAATAGGTTACTCAGTATAAAATTAATTCTTAATATTTTCATCTGAAATATTATTATCAGTTTTATCCTTAATATGAAAGTGATGTTTTGGCCTTTCTAAACTTGCTTTCATTCTTTTTGGCTTGCCTCTTAGAAATACCTACAGATCAATATCACACTACTGCTTATATGGTCAGTCAAGTTGAACACACTGGTTACTTTAAGTAAAATTCCAGGGACTCCAAATAACACTAGTCAAAAATAACTATTTTCCAAAGAATATACAATGTACATTTTGAATAGCAACTGTTATAAAAAGAAACACCTACTACTATTTTGATATAGTCACGGAAGTTAATATTGTTGAGTTTATAAGGAGGGAATGTCAAATGTCATTTAGAGCTTTAAATTTTATACAATTTTTCCTTACTTCACATAATTTCCCTCAAATTTTACACAACATTAAAGTATATTCAAAATAATGACAAAAATAGAGATTTAAGCATTTTGTAAACCATCACACATACAGCTGAGTTAAAAGACAAGCTAATGGGCAATCGTAACCTTTTATTTTTCATGTAGGTGACAAATCCACTGAATTTAATTTTAAGAGACAGTCTGGGTTCAGTTGATAATGAGTAAGCCACAATCCTGAGCTTCAAAATTATTATTGATTGTCAGATTGAATTAATCTGAGTCCACTGCAGCCTGGTTCAAAGATGGTTAGATAACATAGTAGTTTATAACCTCACAGGACTGGAAAGTTACTGTAAGGTCATCTAGCCTGTCAAATTCTTCTTTATGCCATCTACAACAATTATACAAAAAAATCATAGATCTACATAATTGGGCATAAAGTATTGACACAAGAAATATAATTTTGTATGACTTTAAAATGTTTAAATTTCTTTGTCATATCTTTTTTGAAAGAAATGTTTAATAATATTGCTGGGCGATAAGAAGTGATAGGTATTACAGATTTTTTTTATACATGATGAATGGATAAGTAGGAAGTTAATTGGAAAGTACTAGGTGTTAACCAGAAAGGTATCAGTGAAACTAGAATTAGATTCTTTAATCTTACTTGAATAAATTTCACTTATAGGTTAGTTAATTCATTAAATACTTATTTGTCTTCCAACTTCAAATTTTAGATGCAAAGTGCTTAATCAGAATAACTTTAAGTCTGAACATATATTAAGACTTATTTTTTATAAAATCTTATTGCCCTGCTTATTTCTACCAGGCATTTATCCCAGATGCGATTTAATATTTACTATTATTTGTTGTTGGATGTCCTCATGTTGGAATCTCTAAGAGCAGTGTAATTGCCATTTTTGCAAATGTGCTTAGCAGAGCACTTCGTAGCCAAAATCTGGAAAAAAAAAAAAAAGCATTGGTTAAGTAAATGGATTTGTTATATTAACCTTTTTGTCTATGTAACTATCTTGTAGAATATCTAGCATAAAAATATTAAGTTGGAAGTAAACAATTTTACATGTTACCCCGTGTCTGTAATTCATCACATGCCTCGTTTCAATTCATGTAGAATTGACACACTACTTTGCTGGAAATATTTGAAATTTCAGTTTTTATCAAATGGAACTTTTTCCCTCCAAGAGGAGCATAGTTGTGTAAAAATTGTTAGCTATCACCAATTATATGTTCATTGGTATATATCAATGCCAGGTGTCTTGGAGGAGACCATCTTTGTTCTGGGAAGAATCACTGAGTGGACTCCAAATTACAGAGATGTAAAATAAATAGGAACCTGGTGTCTCCAGGGATGGAGTTAAATGATGCTTTTCATTCTTTTCTGATGTGATGAGATGCAAGTTTCTTACTGTGTAGGCAACAGAAGTTTTGTTTTGCTGGTTTTCTGCATAATTACTGATATAGTAAGATGAATATTAGTCAGTAGGGTGTGGATACACTTCCAGAGAACTGTTAGAAAAAATATAGATAGAAGAGGATTGAGATAACAACTTAATTTAGATGTTAAATTGCTAAAATATTTTGGATCAACTCCTGGTAAAATACTATATTCTTAATAAAATAATGTTTTTTTTAAGTTCCATGGTACATATATTTCTTCATGGTGTTAATCCATTCAGTGGTTACACTAAGATAAATCATAGAATTTAAAGAAATATTATTGTTTTACTTATGAATAAGTCAAGTGCATGAAAAAAATGACAAAGTAATTTTCTTTAAAATTACTTCTAATAGGAGACTAGGGTAGTTGTCACAGATGCAAGTCACCAAACGTGATATTTTTCAAGAACATTCAGTTTCAACAATATTCTATTTCTTCTTTCCCATGTTAATGTAATTCTGTTTTTCTCTCTCCTTCTGTCTCTCTTCTCCTCTCTCCTTTTCTTTCATCTGAATTAGATCTTATGGTGTATGTCTTACTAAAAGAAAATTATCCACTTTATCATGATTATAAATATTTTGAATAGTAGTTTTAATAAAACCAGAAAAGTCATTATTCCTTAAAAAATGGTGGATAATGCAGACCATGCTACATGTTGACAGTTCTCTTTATATTTTCCTTTCCGAGGTAACTAGTCAGTACATCAAATAAACCTTTGAAACTGAGTATCAAGTAAGGACAAATATTTCATGGGTGAAGAACATCTTTGAACTTGAACATTGTGATTGTACCGAAGTTGATTTCGATCCAGCATCGGCATCACTTGAGGCTGATTTGAATCAATAGAACAATCATGTTGAGAATGCAGAAAACATTACTGAAAACTGAATTTTAGACAAAACTGTATTATGACTGATATTATCTCAAGACTCATCATACTTTATTCAGTTATATGCAGATGGTAATCTTTGATAAAAAGGGTTTTTAGACTTAAGGAGCCACAATTTAGGTTATCTTCTGAAATAAATTTTTAACTGGATGACATATGGCCAAAGAACAAAACCACATAATGCTATTTGAAGCAATATATCAAGCTCATATTTCCAAATCAATATTGATATTAAACATAATGTTATATTAAACACATGATTTCAAAGCAGCTAAGTAGTTTCCACAAAGCGAAAGAGCCCATTATTTAGGCAATTGTTTCCTCATTTTAAAAATGAGTAAGACCTATAAGTATAACTATGGATTCCAAAATAGCCCACATCTGATGATGGTAAAGATATGCTGAGTACTTTCTGGAAGCATAGCACATATTCAAATCATGCTGTGAGCATGTTTTTCCTAACCTTGCTGGTCTATAACTCAAATGAGGCACACGTGGTGTACCAAAATGTTTCCAAAGCCATTTTAAATATTTTATATATTCTAAGTGGATTTTCTGTTGTTGTTTTGGTGGTAAAAGTTACATCTTACAAAATGTATCATCTTAACCATGTAACAATAGAACACATACACTTGGTTGTGCAATAGAACTTTTTCATCTTGCGAAACCAACTCTAAAACCCTTCAGCAACACCCCTTTGCCCTCTCCTTGGCCCCAGGCAACCATCATTCTACCTTCTGAAACGTGACTATTTCAGATGCTTTATGAAGTGGAATCTTGCAGTATTTGTCTTCTAGAGACTCCCATTTCACTTAGCATAACATCCTCAAGTTTCATCAATGTTATAGCATATGACAAGGTTTTCTCGATGGAATTGAAAATGTCCTAATCACTTTGACACATTTGTTAAAATTATTTAAGTCACTTAGAATTTTTTTTTTACATTTTAAAGCAAAAGAATTTCTTCATAAATGATACCTACAGAGAAATCCAATATATAAAGCTGGTGGTAATGATCATTTCAGTAAGGCTTTATTATGCACATTTTTATTTCATAATATTTTAAGCAATTAATTAGTCTAATGAGTCATTAAAATTATTTTAATAGCATCATGACACAGCAAGCTATGAATTCACTTTTTCATATGGGTTTTGTCTCCTGTTGTGTACAGACAGAGAAGATGTTCTCACACTTTTGTCTGAGTTCAGGTCACATGCATTATAATAATATATTTGATTATATAGAAAAAATAAATTTATTTTCTTCTGAATATGTGAAATATTTACATAAAATGGATGTTTTATGCAAAAATGATGTCTGATAAATTTATATTAAGATATTTACAAATAAATAAGTAATGCCACCTGTGCCTTCGACAACAGTGAAGTTATTAAAAATTTGTGTGTGGGAAGCTCGCACTCAGCTTTCTGTAGGGAACAAAACAGACATCAAACTAATTCTTGTTTCTAGCCAAGGTGGATAGCAGTATTTTGTAAGAATAAAAGGCTTAGAACGCGTGTGTTTTTAAGGAGGATGATAGCTTTAGTTTGGAAAATTTGGAGTTTCAGAGATCTATGATCAACCAAGTAGAAATGTTTGGCTGTACATATGGGTCCAGCTCTCAAGAGAGTTCTGAGCTTGAAACATTGATTTAGGAGTCAACATGTGCTCAACATCCTATGTAGCGGTCACTAGTATTTTTCTCCCTGTATTATAAATGCTTTTTTTTTGGCTTCAGTGATTGTGAGACATTGGAGAACAGAGGCAAAGTTTGATAGTTTGATTCCTGAGTTAGCATGTGGGAGACCAAAGTTTTACTCCTACATTGGCATGTGGGAGAAATGTCATTGACTTTATTTATAGTGATACTTTTATTTGAAGTCCTGAAAAAAATAATGAAACTGTGACTGACATTCAGCAAATGTTTACTGACTCAGAAATTGACTTAGAAGGAAACCTTTTATCTCTCTCTGTATCTTGGAAGGCCTATTGCTTCCACCCCCACCACCACACTACTATTATTTTCCTGGTCTCTCAAATTATAAGCAGTCGTAATTTCTCCATTGATTGGCCTTCTCTGTGGTGAAAGTTCTTGAACTGTAAGGACTGTAGAGTTTATTCAGTCACATAGAGTCTCTTTTTGTGGCTGCTGCTGCTGCTGTTGTTTTCATGCTTTTAATCGATATTTACCAAGGACCCAGAGATATGACTTCATTTATTATAAATATCTCCTCTCAAAATCGGGAATTTAATTCCTTTGTCAATCTTTATTCCAGTCTTCACAATTTGAAAAAATGATGTAAACTTAAAGTAAATTTTAAATGAATGCTTTTCCTCTTCCTATATGGTCTTTGAGTAAGATACTATTTGTCCTTGCAATGGCTCTAGACTTCTTAGTTTTATTTTTTTCTCCCATTAAAAGTTATTCATAAAAGGGACCTCTTAAAGGATTTCAATATTTTCTATACTCTTTTGTCATGCTAGGTTCAGATTTTCCTGAATCTATTCTTACAATGCATGCTGTTACTTAATTTGACTAAGGGATACATCAAAATTGTTGGCTTATACACATCTCTTTAAAACTGAGCTTATCAGAGAATAATCTTTGCAGCTACATAAGTTTTTTTAAATTTCTCACTGATTGTTCTTGTTTTCTTTGTGTATATGTGTGTGTGTGTGTGTTTATTTCTTTAGGTAATAAGAGTGGACGAATCAGATACAGTAGCAGTAAAGCCCCAGTACCCTGAAGTCTAGTAGTAACCATTCTTTTGCAGACATCCAAATCTAAACCTCATATGTGTGTGTATTTCATCTGGGTAAAAGATTAACGTGAAGTTTTTTAAAGCAGACACCCTTACTTTCTCATTTCAGATGATACACAGCATACTGCTTATTAGAAAATGTTATTTATAAGATTTTTAGACACTTACAATGTAGTCTGCTTAGGGATTACTACAATAGCCTGATTTAGATATCAATTTTTTGTCAGTTTGAAGAACTGAATTTCCACAGGATATCAAAATTGACTTCTGGGTCTTAATAAGATGACAAGCTAATGTGGGCTGCTGACTGCCTGTCTCACATGTAATCCTAGAGATGTAGGAGGGAAACTGACAGAGTTGAGATAGTCATATAACATTTTTGAAAAAGTACTAAGAAAGTGGAAATTTCACAGACCTACTCAGAAAATGGTAGTCCAGAGCTATGGAGGGCCCAGGGTTGCACTCTGGGAATAAGTGGGGGAGAGCTCTTCCGTTGGGCACGTTTGAGGCCCTCACATTACAAGAAGCTCCTCATTTCTCACCTGGTCACCACTGAGAGGAAAAACAATAAAACTGCAGCTCTCCAGAGGGTGGAACCAGCAGGGGACTCGAATGCAACTGTGTGAGGATCCTGCAATAAAGAGGAAGCACTGAGCTTGCCCTTGATGCTGCTTCCTGAGCCCATCACTGTCGGGGAATAAAACCGAAGGAAAAAGCTGTGCCGGGAGTACCCAGAGCTCCCTGCTGGGCAGAATCCGCTAAGGGAGGCAGAAGGGTGTGAAGCATTTATCAATGTAAGCAAGTGAGAGGCGCCCTCAGAACTGAGCTCTGTACTGCCTCATCCCCTCACCCTTTCAGAATGTTGCCTGGGTGACAAATTAATATGAGAGAAAAACTGAATAAAAATCACCAGAGAATAGAAGAATTTTAAATACCAGTAAAGAAATTGGCACAATAATATGCAATGACTAGGAATATGTATTAAGAAAAGGAGCATAATTCCTCAAATGTATTTGAAAGTTTTAGCATGCTTCTCAAAAATAATAAATTTGCAGGCAAAAGATTAGTAAAGTTAGTGAATATTCAAATAATGTAATAATTAGCTAGAATTAATGCATGTGGTGGGTGGGGCAAGAATAGGTTCACAGTTCTTTGTATGGAAAATAATACAATTATTAATAAATGATAATACAAGACTAAACTCAGTGTTTCACATACTCGCACCTCTAAACCTGCTCGTGCCCCATTCAGTATATTCACACCAACAACATGAGTGCATGTATTACTCATACTTGCAATGAGACAAAATTAAGCAAACATTGGGTCACAGTGATATCCACCCAAAATTTTAAGTCCTAAAGAACAATATCACACAGTGTTTAAGACCAAATATATGATACTAGATGTCAAAAAGGAAGAATAAATTAAAAACTAACAAAACTATGTATCTATTTAAAAATAAATATCAGTAAAATACAATGGAGTAATTCTTGGGTGAAAGAGAAAAATCAGAAAGCAAATATTTGAACCTAAAAACTGAGATTCAAATCAAGTATGTGAGATAATACCAAGTAATTAACTTTATTTGAGAGCAAAATTTACTATCATTGAGGATTTCCTTTTTCTTTGAACACAAGTCTTTTCTTAGCGTTTGTCACAAAAGCTCTGTTTATCTTTCTGGCCTATTTTCTTAGGTTCCTTGAAAACTCACTTTAGTTCCCCCATTAAATGTCCTAATTCCTCAAGATCACTCCTAGACCATTTTCTCTGCTTTTTTCATCTGCACGCCTGCTCATCTGTTCACTTGTCTTGATCACATGCTTACAAAACACTTCCGAGTTTATTCCTG
>PVKM010015947.1:0-27353 GCA_004027735.1 Carollia perspicillata | reverse complement strand
GTTTCCCTTCAGTGTTTCTACCTGGAGCACTGGGTTTACCTGTCACTCCTTCTGCTTCAGGCCAGCTGCCAACCTGGGGTTCCAGGGTTTTTGGGCGCACTCAGAAGTCCTGCACCTCCCCCTTTGACACCCCTGAGAACCAGGTCCAGGACATCTGGGAAGAGCTAGGTGTTGGCAGCAGTGGTCACCTCAACAAGCAAGAGCTGGCTCTGGTCTGCCAGAGCATCGGGCTCCAGGGACTCAAGAAAGAGGTAAGAGGGTCAAGGACAGACCACTCTCAATGACTGGTTCTTTGCAATGGTCATGGTTGATATTTGATCTGGAAAATCCCTTTACCCTGAAGACACAATTCAATTGTATCACTTTTTTACCTAAACTTCTTTGATGACTGCTAGTGCGTCTGCTGAAATCTGCATCCTTGAGCATCTATCTCCGACTGGCTGTGGCCCCAGCCTCATCAGACTCTAAGCACCTTCAGTCAGGATTTTTCTTCTACCTATAACACATTTTCCCCTACCTGTGTGGCTTTTTCCTACTCCCAAGCCAAACATGATGCTCTCAGAGCCTAGCTACATCTCTCCTTTTTCTTCTTCAGGGACCAAGAGGAGGAGGAACAAACAGTGGTGATAGGGCAAGCTCACCCTTGCTAAAGTCCCCCCCAGCCACGCTGCCCTTGTTAGACCCTGAACCTCTGGGTGCCCAGGCCTCGCTCATATATACATCTTTTCTACCCTCTAGCAAGTTCCTGCCACA
The DNA here is from genome assembly GCA_004027735.1 of Carollia perspicillata. Lineage (NCBI taxonomy): Eukaryota > Metazoa > Chordata > Mammalia > Chiroptera > Phyllostomidae > Carollia > Carollia perspicillata. The sequence continues at coordinate 26,600 of PVKM010015947.1, read as the reverse complement.
TTAGACACTGAATGCATATTTGTGGAATTTAGGAAGTTCAGGTGGCACCCATTCACAGCAGGATAGAAACTTACCAGACATGTAGATTTCATAAGCCAGAGCCTGGGGAGGCCAGGTGTGACCCAACAGTTTGAGTTTGGATGAGGAAAAGCAAACTGCCCTGCTTGGAGAGGGAGGGTGAGTAGGAGGGTGGGAGGGTGGATGGGTGAGCCTGGGTAACTGTAGCTGGTATCTAGCTGCTTGTGGGTAGAGCCTCAGAGCAGAGATGTATTGGCTTTCATTTAGGAACTAGAGGACCTGTTTAACAAACTGGATCAAGACCGTGATGGCAGAGTGAGTCTTGAGGAATTCCAGCTTGGCCTGTTGAATCATGGACCCACTTCATTTCTGGAATCTTCCACGCCTGTCAAACTGAGAAAGTCCTGGTCTGATTACCAGGTAAAATAGAACAGTTAAATCTTAAACCACAGCACTAACTACTATTGCTCTCTGACCTAGCATTTTTCACAGATCTGACTCTTCTGCTTCTCTCATCATAGTGAGCCTCAGCAGTTGGTCAGGGCATTCACACACATTTGTATAAGTGAGAGGCTGTGTGACTTTGATTCTAGAACCACACAGATCTTGGAGCTGATCTAGCTTGCTCCTACCTAGCTGTAGATCAGTGGGTGAGTTACTCAGGTTTTCTGAGCTGCAGGCTCCTCGTCTGTGAAATAGGTGCCCACCTCATAGGGGTTTTATGATGATTCTATGGTAGTTCCTCACTATGGCTTCCCAGTGTGAGATACACTATGTTCCAATAAGAGAACCTTCTCTCTTTCCTCCTCATCATGATACAGTGAGAGCAATGTCACTGAAGGGTTCTAAACCTTCCCTAGAATTACACTCCATATACTCATTAACCTGTTTTCTCCCTGTCTTCCATTCCTGAATTTTGTTTCTCATACAAATACTAGGTCTCTACAGTTGGAGCGTAGTATATTTTGGGCAGTTTGTTTGGTGACCACTGGTTTAGTGCTTGGTATTCTCAGTCCTAGGAAAGTAAGGCTGTCCTCTCCTACCACAGGGCAAGTGCTCTGGTAGTCTTGTTGATGCTTCTTTGCTGTCATGGATGATCCTGTGGTTTGTGGATGATGGTGCAAGACCAGTAACACTGTTCTCTGCCACGCCAGGCAATCTGAAAATCAGGTTTCTGAATCTGAATTCAGTGAGAGTGGGCAAAGAAGAAATTAGGAGAGATTACAGGTAGTGACAAGGTAGGTGGAAGCTACACTCACATCCCAGGACCAAACTGGAATTATAAGTAAATTATAGAATAATCATCCCAAGTAACCAACTGAAAACTAGCTGAAGAGAAGCCTTATAACCAAAGATTTACAGAGGAAGCCACATCAAGACTAGTAGGAAGGGTAGAGATGCAAAAAAGATTGGCCCACTCCCATAAGTGGCAGCTGAGGTTCTGGGAGATGTCTCAGCCTGGGAGAAGGGGGTTCACCCTGAGAACTGTGGGGTCTAAACCCCAACCCAGGCTCCCCAGCTCAGAGCACCAGAGCTGAGAAGAAGCATACACAAAAGATCTGGCTGTGAAGAGCAGCAGGGTTTCAGTCTGCTGATGAAAGACAGCTGGAGACACAGGCACTCTCTTAAAAGAGCGATGCAGAAAATTTCTTTCATAGCAACTCAACCTGGGCTGCAGTGGAGGGAGGGCAGCATGGACTAGAGTCACGTGATAAGAGTCTGGGATTTGAGGATCTGGGTAGAGCTGAAGGGTCAGCCTCCAGAATTTCTGTGTTGTATCATTTTTTCATATCACAGACACCATCTGTCTGGGGGAAAGCAGTAGTCCCACCATGTGGAGCTTACACCCTGCTGAGTATAACCAGAAGCTCTTTGAGCAACTGAGCCTAACACACAAACAACAACTATGGCCAATATGGCTCAGTTGGTTGGAGTATAATCCTATAATCAAAAGGTTGTGGGTTCAATTCCCAGTTGGGGCAGATGCCTAGGTTTCAGGTTTGATTCTGGGTCCAGGCATGTACAAACCCTGATCTGGGTACATACAGGAGGCAACCAGTTGATATTCCTTTCACATCAATGTTCTCTCTCTCACTTCCTCTCTCTCTAAAAGCAATTTTAAAAATGCCCTCAGGCAAGGGTAAAAAAAATTTAACAGGTAGCCAAAAGGTGAAGGCAGGCAGAGACAGATCTCAGGGTGCTTGGGACTTTTGCTGACTTGCACGCAGTCTGTTGCTGGTAAAAGCCAGACTTGGTATGCAGCTTGGTCCTTTCTGCATGCACCCAGACCCAGCAGAGGGAGACATATGCTGTGGTTCACTGACAGCTCCAAACAGGTTGTTTAGGGCTAATCACAGGCAGCGTTTGACATAGGTCTGCATCAGAGTCATTCCAAACAGACCCAGAAGCAACATACTCAGTGGCCAGCCTCAGACAACAACAGAACAGAATCCAATAAGCTTCATGAGTGGCATTTCCACAGGGAGATATTATAAGCGCTAAAACCTTCTGAAGCAAATTCTGCTTCTTGTGATCAGAACCTGCATAGCAACTTGCACACTGAGTTGGGGGTTGAGCCTCACAGTCAGCCAGATTGAGGGTCATTCCCACGCACAAACAAAGCAATAGCAACCAAGACTCAACAACAGGAAGGCCCCCATAACATGCACAAGAGACATTCCTAGAGCACCAAGCTCAGGTGATCAGGAAGATTGCTCCACTGGGTCCCACAGGACACCTACTATATAAGCCCACCCTAAAAAGACTAGGAGTCATAGTGGATCTACCTAATACCAAGAAACAAACACAAAGAGGCAGCCAAAATGGGGAAACAAAGAAATATGCCCCTAATAAAATGACAGGACAGTTCTACAGAGAAAGAGCTAAATGAAATGGAGGCAAGCAATTCATCAGATATAGAGTGCAAAGTAATGGTTATAAGGTAGGTCAACAGCATGAAAAAGTTAATAGTAACCATAAACTAGGACCAGACAGAAGTAAAAAATACAATATCTGAAATGCAGACTAAACAGGCAGGAATAAATAATAGGTTGGATGAAGCAGAGTATTGAATCAGCTATTTGGAAGACAAGGTAGAAAAAAGCACCCAATCAGAGGGCATAAAGAAAAGATAATTTTTAAAAATGAGGATAAGTTTAAGGGACCTTTGAGACAACGTGAATCATAACAACATCCACATCACAGGGGCATCAGAGGGGTAAGGGAGAGAGCAAGGGATCAAGAACCTATTTGAAGGAATAATGACTGAAAATTTTCCTAACCTGGTGAAGGAAAAAGACACTGAAGTCCAGGAAGTGCAGAGAGTCCTAAAGAAGATTGACTCAAAGAGGCCTGAAATAAGACACATCATAATATAAATAGAAAAGATTAACGACAAGAGAGAATCTCAAAAGCCACGAGAGAAAAACAGTTTGTTACCTACAAAGGAGTTCATAAGACTATCAGCTGATTTCTCAACAGAAACACTTCAGGCAAGAAGGGATTGATATGAAATAAAATGATTAAAAGCAAGGACCTATAATCAAGATTACTTTACCCAGTAAGGCTATCTTTTAAAATTGAAAGAAAAATAATGAGCATCCTAGACAAGAAAAAGCTAAAGGAGTTTGTTACCACCAAGCAAATGTTACAAGAGATGTTGAAGGATCTGCTTTAAGAAGAAAAAGGGAGGAGGAGGTAGAGGAGGATACTGAAGAATGTAGTTGACTCTGTGGAGGTTGCAGTAAAAAAAATTACAGCATAGGTTACCTGTATCTGAGAGACACATTCATTACTAGTATGTGGTCTTGTGAAAAAAATATTTAAAACGCTGTAAATTTCTATTATATTTATATAATAAAATGTGTGACTTTTTAAATTTATTTTCAGTTACAATCTAGAAATTATTAAACAAATTTAGAAACATAAAGAATAAAAATTTTTCTTTTCAAATAATGAAAACATGGATATTGCTAAAAATACAACCAAAAATATCTTTAACATTAATTGATCAGAAGCTCTTCAATAGTTGGCTTTGCAAAACTTTTGTAACAGTCATCACAATGTTGCTATGCTCAAGGCATAAAAATTTTTCACAAAACTTTCAAAAATATTTTGATAAGCAACTTGTTTTGGATGCATAGCACCTAATACATCTTTCTCTTTTTCTGCTTGTTGAGGGAGTTGTATATGTTGTCATTAGAATTTCTTTAAATTTGTGTTTGAAATTGAAGTTTCAGGTATAAAGGCTTATGTACACTTGCAGAGATTTATGAACATCTTTTTATATGTTCTGACACTAACCTCATTATGAAATATCTATTAAATAGTCTGTGCCTTATTTTCACATTGCTGTTCAGCATAGCAATAGTCTGAGCATTTATTCCTTCAATATTCAGAATTGTGTAGAATATAATCATAAGCCATCTTCTAATGTCCCTGGCCACATTATATGTCTTTATTATGTGGTCCACAGTGTCAATTCCTGATTTGTTTGGTTGTAATGTTCTATTATATCAGGTTTCTGTGAATCTAAATTTATGCTGTCATTGAAATGCCTACTTGAAACTAAAATTATATATTTTTTCTTCTTTGGTGCAATCCACACCGAAAGCAAAAAAGTTGGATTTATTGGGCCTGATTTTAGAAGACACAAATTCAAGGGATAGTTTGGGTTTATTCTTACAAACAGTACCTACATATGAAAATTGCTTCTTTTTCAAATCAGAGATAAAATTTATGTCAATAAACCAGTTATTTGCTATAATATTACATCTTGATGAGGAAATGGGTTCTGCAAGTCTTTTGATCTGCTGGTTTATAACTAATCATGTAAGGACCTTTGGGCTGCTTACCAGCTTATATTTCAAGATTTTCTGTATAAAATACTTTTGAATGAACCACAGCAAAAATTTTTATATTTACTGGGCTTGGATGGAATGTATTGTCTAAACCTACATTTGCCACTAAATCCAGGTAACATTTTGTCATTGTTACATTCTGTTCCATACAGAAACATAATTAACAATTTTCTACAAATGCTGAGAAAATGTCTACCACAACTGCTAATATGTCCACTTTCAGGTATTCTAAGTAAGTCTGTCATCACCTGATACAATTATGAATAAATTTAAATCTTCATAAAGATATTGAAAATCTAAAAAGTTCAGTCCCACTACCATCTGTAGCCCCTAAGTCCTGCAAATTTAGCTGGTTGCTGTGATGTAAACTAGATAGATATGAGGCCTAAAAATGCTTTCCCATTTGGTTTTATCTACTTGTTTAGCATTTTTTTCTCATGAAAACCAACTTGGAATAGAATCAATGTATTTATTTGTGATAAAGCAGTTTCAAGTTTCAAGCAATATCTTGGCATTTTTTATCTTTGGCCTAACAGAAGTTGATGCAAAATAATCTGTGGCTCTTTTCTAATTTGTCTTCTTATTGGATTTTTCCTCCATTTTGATTCATTATCCCTTCCAAAAAATACTCTTTATTCATGTCTAATGCATCTTTACTTTCTTCATTAGAAATATTTTGCTTGGAATCCAAATCTTCTGAACAAACTTCCACATAATCTTCATCTTCTAAATCATTTTAATTTTCACATTCAACTCTGTCATTCTGATCATCAGACTTGAGTAAGCATTCACTGAAGTTCTTTAACATCTGTTGGATTATCAAATCAATGTAATTTTCCAGCCATTTTCAATGCTAAATGAAAATTTAAAACACAACACTGACTTCGAAGTTCACAAAAAACAAAACAACTACACCAACACTGACCTCAGAGTTTGCGGTATCTCTCAGATACAATTTACTATAGAATATTACACACCCTTATGAAACATGTGTTGTAACCAAACTGACAGCTTAAATGTTATGACTTAATAATGTACAAATGTGCAGCTAGTGATGACCTTGAACCTATGCATCTAATGCATATAACAAAGTTTAAGGAAAGAGTTTGTTTGTATCTCTAAGATCAGCCTCAACCTCCACAGGGTTAGAAGAGTAAAATGGCAATTATGTACCTGTCAGTAATCACTTTGAATTTAAATGGCTTAAATGCTCCAATCAAAAGCCATAGGGTAGCTGAATGGATAAGAAAATAGGACTCATGTATAAGCTGTCTACAAGAGACCCACCTCAGAACAAAAGACATACAAATATTAAAAGTAGAGGGATGGAAAAGGTATTTCATACAAATGGAAAGGGAAAAAAGCTGGAGTAGTAATATTTATATCTCACAATATAGATTTTATTTTGCTGTAAAGATTTTGTTTACTTTTTAGAGAGGGGAAGGAAGGGAGAAAGAGACAGAGAAACACTAATGTGAGAGAGAAATATTGATCGGTTGTCTCTCACACACGCCTGGACCAGGGACTGAACCTGCAACCCAGGCATGTGCCCTGACTGGGAATCGAACCAGCCACCTTTTATCTCATGGCACAACACCCAAGCAACTGAGCACAACAGTCAGGGCTGACATTATGTAATTTAAAACGAAGGCTATAGTAAGAGATAAAGAAAGACACTAATAATGATAAAGGGAGCAATGAAACAAGAGGACATAACCATTGTAAACATTTATGCACCCAACATAGGAGCACCTAAATGTGTAAAGCAAATCTTAATGGGAGAGATTGACAGTAAAATTAGTCATAGCAGGGGATTTAAACACCACATTGACATCAATGGAGAGATCTGCCAGATAAAAAAAATCAACAGGGAAGTGGTGGACTTAAATGACACTCTAGATCAGATGGATTTACTTGATATCTTTAGGGCATTTCCCTTGAAGGCAGCAGAATATAAATTCTTTTTTAATGCACCTGGAATATTTTCTAGGGTAAGACCACATGTCAGATGCCAAAACAAGCCTCAGTATATCTAAGAAAATTGAAATCATATCAGGTATCTTCTCTGACCACAATAGTATGAAACTAGAAATCGATCACAAGATAAAAAACCTGAAAAACACACAAAGACATGGAAGGTAAATAACCTGTTATTAAACAGTGAATGGGGGTAATGAGATGAAGGAAGAAATCAAAAGATACCATGAAACAAATGAAAATGACAACACAACAACCCATAATCTATAGGCTACCAAGAAAGCAGTCCCAAGAGGGATATTCATTGCATTACAGCCCTATCTAAAGAAACTAGAAAAATCGATTGGTGGGGAAGATGGCGACGGAGTAGGAAGGAGCGGATTTCACTTCCCCCTACACACAGGAGAAAAACCTGGCCAATCCATGGAGGAACAGAGCAGACAGCCAACAGTACCCCAGCGTATTTGAAAATAAGAGTCCAAAAATTGTAGCGGACACTGAAAAACCAGAAACCAAACGGTAAGAAGGATATTTCAGGAGAATAAGGTCCCAGGAATCAGCACGGGGACAGGGCAGCTGCAGCACCAGGCCTGGCACCAGGAGGTGATGCCAGGTCTACCACAGACTCCTTGAAAGCAGAGGGCCTGCCACAGAGACCTTGGGAGAGAGCTGGGTCAACTGCCCCCTCCCTCCCTGAGCACCACCAGGAAAGGCCTGGTCACAGAGAGGGGAATAACGACAAAGAGACAAGATGCATGGGGGCCGTGGTCACCCACGGAGTCTGTGGTCGCCTGCTCTGGCGAGCTGAGAGTCGGGCAGTGAGTGCACTGGCTGGAATACTCACCAGTCTGGCTGGAGAATTGAGCTACATGAGGTGGCAGGCTTGAGTAGGAAGAATTTATCAAACAGTGGGACTGTTTGGGGAATCTGCTGTGACAACCCAGCAGCCGACTACCAACCCAACCAAGGCAGAGACCTGAGGTTATGCAGGAAGGCACTGCATTTCCCTGTAGCACTGGGAAGGGTTCTTGCCCAAATCCACAGGACCGAGGCAGCCTAGCTGAGCAGGCGCCCCTGCACCCCAGCCTACAGCAATAGCCCCCAGGGAAAAGCACTCTGAAGAAAACCAGAATTCCCCCATCTAAGATATTGGGGAAAGGAGCCAGACTAGCTTTTGGCACAGTGCTTGCAAGACAGGCTGAATAAACATCAGGAAGGGAGAAACACCACACCAAACACCCCCAGCCTCCTACAGCCAGCAAGACCAGGAAAACCGGTTTGGCAAGTATGAAACCAATAAGAGGTGTGTTTTTTTTTTAAATGATATTTTTTAAGTAATTTTCTATTTTTAAAATTTTCTCTTAGTGTTTCATCTTTCAATTTCCTTTTCTTCACTTTTCTTCTTTTTTGTTTTAGTTGTTCATCCTTTCTTTCCAATTTTATCTCTTTATTCTCCCTTCTCCTGCCTTTTCTTTCTTTCTTTTTTTTTTTAATACCCACAAATGAGAAAAAAACTTGGAACTGTGAAAGGACCTGAGGTGGACTCAAAGAGGGGGCAACCCAACAGCTGAGACAGTGAGACAAATTTCACTTGGCTATTGCAGGGAAACTACAATTTGCTGCTTATTTGTATTATTATTATATTCTCTTTTTTTCATTATTCCTACATCTTTATCTTAATAATATTTTTGTATTCCCCTTCTCACTGTATAGTCTTCTTTGCTTGGCAGGTTTTATTGTACTATTTGGCAGGTTTCTTCTGTTCTCTCTTCCACAATGTATTGCTAATTTACTGTCCTTCATGTCACTTGTGTTCCATCAGCACACTACTCAAAGTCCTATACCCCCATTCATGTTATTCAGATCACATAGATTTTGGCATATGAGTGTTAATCTAATATTATTGCAAATAATTACTGTTCCACACAATTGTAAATACTTCACAGCACCATTCCCGGATTTTAGCCCATGTCAGTCTCCTGAACTCTGTTATTGTAGGGGTTAACTCTATTCTCTCACACACTACACCTATGTATTATCCTTTACTCTCACCTTACCCCAGAATCTGAACTCCCACAACCTCACTGCTTTCTAGATCCAACTTACAACCCTTCCCTCCCCAACAAGAGTCTTATCTTCTTCCCATCCTTTCTTAACTGTGACTACTTGGGTTGAATATCACCGCTAACACTTTACATAGCCAAAGGATCTCCTATCTCTTCTCTACCAGGTGCTAGTGTAAATATCATAGAATACTCTCCTGCTGTTTTAAACCATTTTTCCTCCCCCGCCAACTGATGACAAAAAGCAGTAGGTGGAAGTGGTGAACACCAGGATACCCAAAGGAGACTGCACCACTGAATCTCATAGGCATTCTACCACAGCAGTTCACACCATACATCCTGGGAACAAGAAGAAATCCATTTAAGAAGCAGAAGCTAACAAGAAGAGTCTCACAAACAATGGGAAGAAAAAGAAACAATCCCCAAAGGAAAGGAAAGGAGAAAGCCTCAGAAAGAATGCTAAATGAAATGAAGGCAACTCAGCTATCAGATATTGAATTCAAAGAACTGGTTATCAGAAATTTCCATTTGCTCACAATAAGCTAGCAGAAACTACAGAGGGGCTACAATGAACTCACTGGAAATTACATCAACATGAAAAAGGAAATAGAAACCATAAACAAAGGTGAAGAGGAAATGAAGAATATAATTTCTTAATTGAAGAACACAGTGGAAGGAATCAAAAGCAGGATTGATGGAGCAGAAGATTGGATTAGCTAGTTGGAGGACAAAGTAGAAAAAAATCACCCACAAAGCACAAGAAAAGTAAAACCAGCTCAGAAAGAATGAAGAGGGATTAAGAGAAATGCAAGACAATATGAAACATAGTAATATCCATATAATAGGCATTATAGACCAGAAGGAGGAGAAGAAGAGCAAGGGATAGAAAATCTATTTGAAAAAGTAATGATGGAAAACTTCCCTAATTTGACGAGAGAAAAAGTCACACAAATCCAGGAAACACAGAGGGTCCCAATCAAGAGGAACCCAAAGAGGCCCACTTCAAGACACATCAGAATTAAAATGGCAAAATTCCAAGACAAAGAGAGAATCTTAAAGGTAGCAAGGGAGAAGAAGGAAGTAACATACAAGGGAGCCCAATAAGGTTGACTGCTGACTTCTCAATGGAAACACTCCAAGCCATAAGAGAATGGCAAGAAATATTCCAAGTAATGAGAACCAGAGGTCTGCAACCTAGGCTGCTTTACCCAGCAAGGCTCTCAATCAAGATAGAAGGCCAAATAAAGAGCTTGCAAGACAAAAGAAGTCTAAAAGAATACGCATCCACTAATCCAGTGCTGCAAGAGATGCTACAGGGACTGCTGTAAGGAAAGGAAGGAAAAGAGAGAGACAGAGAGGAACATAGGTACAAAAACGACAATGAATAAGTACCTATCCATAATAACTTTAAATGTAAATGGATTAAATGCTCCAATCAGAAGACACAGAATAGCTGAATGGATAAGAAAGTATGACCCACACATATGCTGCCTACAACAGACCCACCTCAGGACAAAAGACTTACACAGACTGAAAGTGAAGGGCTGGAAACAAACTTTCAAAGCAAATGGACAGGAAAAAAAGCCAGGGTAGCAATACTCATATCAGACAAAATAGACTTCAAAAAAGGAGCCATAAAGAGAGACACAGAGGGTCACTTCATAATACTCAAGGGAAGACTCCACCAAGAAGACATAAACATTGTAAATATATATGCATCCAACATAAGAGCACCCAAATATATAAAGAAAATCTCAGAGGACGTCAAGAAAGATATTGATAGCAATACAATTATAGTACCGGATTTTAATACTCCACTGTCAAAAATAGACAGATCTTCCAAACAAAATATCAACAAAGATATTGTGACATTAAACAATACCCCAGATAAAATGGACTTAACTGATATGTATAGTGCCCTGCATGCGAAAGCATCTAAATACACATTCTCTTCAAATGCAAATGGGATATTTTCAAAGATAGAGCACATGATAGAAAACAAAATAAGTGTAAACAAATTCAAGAAAATTGAAATCATTCCAAGCATTTTCTCTCACCACAAGGGACTGAAATTAGAAACCAACCCCAAGGGAAAAACCCCAAAACAATAAAAATCATGGAGATTGAATAGCATGCTATTAAACAGTGAATGGGTCAAGAATGAAATGAGGGAACAAAACAAAAATTTTCTAGAAACAAATGAAAATGAACTCACGACAACCCAAAACTTATGGGACAGGACAAAGGCAGTCCTGAGAGGGACGTTCATAGCAATACAGGCCTACCTAAAAAAGATAGAAACATTTCAAACAAACAACCTAACCCTGTGCCTACAAGAACTCAAGGAACAACAACAAAGACACTGAGAGCTAGTAGAAGGAAGGAAATAACCACGTTCAGAGTAGAATTAAATGACATAGAGACCAAAAGCACAATACTAAGGATCAATGAATCCAAGAGCTGATTTTTTGAAAAGATAAACAAAATCGACAAGCCTTTGAGCAGGCTCATCAAGAAAAAAAGAGAGAGGACCCAAATAAACACAATCAGAAATGAAAGAGGAGAGATTACAACTGATACCACAGAAATACAAAGGATTGTAAGAAATTACTATGGGGATCTATATGCCAAGAAATTTGAAAACCTAGGTGACAAATTTCTAGAAAAATACAGTCTTCCATAACTAAATGAATAAGAAGCAGAAAGCCGGAACAGACCAATAACAGCAGATGAAATTGAAGCAGTGATCAAAAAATTCCCGACATACAAAAGCGCTGGACCAGATGGGTTTACAGGAGAATTCTACAGAGCATTTAAGAAAGAGCTAACCCCTATCCTTCACAGAGTATTCCAAAAAATCCAAAGTGATGGAAGACACCCAAACTCTTTTTATGAATCCAGCATCATCCTAATCCCAAAACCAGATAAAGACACAACAAAGAAAGAAAACTTCAGGCCAATATCGCTGATGAACATAGACGCTAAAATCCTCAACAAAATATTGGCAAACCACATCCAACAATACATTAAAAAGATCATACACCATGACCAAGTGGGATTCATTCCCAGGGAAGCAAGGATGGTTCAACATTCGCAAATCAGTAAATGCAATACATCACATAAACGTAAGAAAAGACAAAAATCACAAGATCATATCAATAGATGCTGAAAAAGCATTTGACAAGGTACAGCACCCATTTATGATCAAAACACTCAGCAAAGTGGGAATAGAGGGAGCATTGCTCAACATAATAAAGGCCATACCTGAAAGACCTGCAGCCAACCTCATACTCAATGGACAAAAACTAAAAGCTTTTCCACTAAGATCAGGAACAAAATAAGTTTGTCCACTTTCACCACTTCTATTCAATATAGTATTGGAAGTTTTAGCCACAGCAATCAGACAAGAAAAGTATATAAAAGGCATCCAAATCAGAAAGGAGGAAACAAAGCTGTCACTGTTTGGAGAGGACAAGATAACGTACATAGAAAATCCTATAGACTCTATCCAAAAACTGCTCAACCTACTACGTGAATTTGGCAAAACAGCGGGATACAAAGTCAATATCTAGAAATCAAAGGCATTTTTCTGTACCAACAATGAAACAGAAGCAAAAATCAAGAAAAAAACCCATTCGATATAGCAAAAAGTAAACTAAAATACCTGGGAATAAACCTAACCAAGGAGATAAAAGACCTTTGTGCAGAAAACTACACAACGCTAAAGAATGAAATCAAGGAAAGCACAAACAAATGGAAACATATCCTTTGTTCATTGATTGGAAGAATTATCATCTTCAAAATGTCCATATTACCCAAGGCAATTTACAAATTCAATGCAATACCTATTAAAGTACCAATGGCATATTTCACAGACATAGAAGAAACACTTCAAAAGTTTTTATGAAACCATAAATGACCCTGAGTAGCACCTGCAATTTTGAGAAAGAAGAACAAAGTACGAGGGATCACAATACCTGATACCAAACTGTATTACAAGGCCACTGCAATCAAAACAGCCTCGTCCTGGCATTACTGCATGCATATAGACCAGTGGAACAGAACAGAGAGTCCAGAAATAAACCCAAGACTCTACGGTCAGTTAATATTCAACAAAGGGGGCAACACCATAAAATGGAATAAAAATAGTCTCTTAAACAAATGGTTTTGGGAGAACTGGAAAGCTACATGCAAAAAATGAAACTCGAGCACCAACTTACACCATACACAAAAATAAATTCAAGATGGTTGAAAGACTTAAATATAAGCCATGACACCATTAAAATCCTAGAGGAGAACATAGGCAGGAAAATATCAGATATCTCATGCAGCAACATTTTTACTGATATGTACCCCAGAGCAAGGGATATAAAGGAAGGAATAAACAAATGGGATCTCAGCAAAATAAAAAGCTTCTGCACAGCTAAAGAAAACAGCATTAAAATAAAAAGAGAACCAACGATACGGGAAAACATAGTTGCCAATGATACCTCAGACAAGGGTTTAATCTCCAAAATATACAAAGAACTTACACGAGTCCACTCTAAGATAAGCAACCCAATTAAAAAATGGGCAAAGGACTTGGACAGACATTTCTCCAAGGAGGACATACAGAGGATTCAAAAACACATGAAACGATGCTCAATATTGCTAGCCATCAGAGAAATGCAAACTATAACCACAATGAGATACCACTTTTCACTGATCAGAATGGCCATCATAAACAAAGCAACAAACAACAAGTGTTGGAGAGGTTGTAGAGAAAAGGGGACCCTAGTTCACTGCTGGTGGGATAGCAGACTGTTACAACCACTATGCAAAACAGTATGGAATTTTCTCAAAAAAAAAAAAAAAAACAAATGGAACTGCCTTTTGACCCAGCAATTGCACTGCTAAGATTATATCCTAAGAACCCTGAAACAGCAATCCCAAGGAACCAATGCAGCCCAATGTTCATAGCAGCACAATTTACAATAGCCAAGTGTTGGAAGCATCCTAGATCCCCTTCAGTAAATGAATCGATCAAAAAACTATGGTACACATAGGATGTGAATGTGTACACATACACAATGGAATTCTATGCAGCAGAAAGAAAGAGAGAGCTCCTCCCCTTTGCAACAGCTTGGATGGAACTGGAAATCATTATGCTGAGTGAAATAAGCCAGGCGGTAAAAGACAAATGCCATATGATCTCACTTTTAACAGGAACCTAAGCCACAAAAGAAAGGAGCAAGCATAATATAATTAAAGACATTGAAATAGAAAACGGGATGACAGTAACCAGAGGGTAAAGGGGAAGGAATTTCAGGGGGAAAAGGGAAGGGATTTCAGGAACAAGTATAAAGGACACATGGGCAAAAACTAAGGGTCGTGGAAATGCGAGGGAGTTGGGAAGGAGTAGCGGGGGTAGACGGGGTGGGAGTAAAAGACAGAACACTTTACTTGAACAACAATTAAAATTAAAAAAAAAAGAAACTAGAAAAATCTTAATTAAACTATTTAAGTTAACACTTAAAGGAAATGACAAAGAAAAACAAACAAAGGGCAAAATAAGTAGAAGGAAGAAAATAATAAAAATCAGAGCAGAAGAAAATTAAATAGATTGTAAAAGAAAAAAGTACCTTCCAGAAGTGGGAACATTGGGTCAAAAGGCAGATTCATTTTTAATTTTTGAAGTGTCTCCGTACTGCTTTCCACTGTGGCTGCACCAACCTGCCTTCCCACCAACAGTGCAAAAGGGCTTCCCTTTCTCTAGAAGTTCACCAGTACTTGTTTGTTTGTTTGTTGATGATAGTCACTCTGAGAGATGTGAGATGATATATCTCGTTGTGGTTTTAATTTGCATTTCTCTAATGATTAGTGACATGGAGCATTTTCTCATATGTCTATTGGTCCTCTTTGGAGAAGTGTGTATTTAGGTCCTTTGACCATTTTTTAATTGTATTGTTTGTTTTTTTCATGTTAAATTGTTAAGTTTTTTATAAATTTTGAATATTAACTGCTTAGCAGATGTGTCAGTGAACATTTTCTCTCATTCCATGGGTTGTCCTTTAATTTTATTGATGGTTTCCTTTGGTGTGCAATAATTTTTCAGTTTCGTGTAGTTCCATTTGTTGATTTGTGCTTATGTTTCCCTTGCCTTAGGAGATATCTGAAGAAACCCAAAACACTAATTCAAAAAAAACAAGCACCCTTATGTCCATTACAGTGTTATTTACAATCTCCAAGATAGGGAAGTAGCCTAGGTGTCCATCAGTAGATGAGAGGATAAAACAACTATGGGATATTTACACAGGTATAATGAAGTGGAAAAGTTTACCCTCTGCCACAGACTGGATGCACCTGGAAAACATTATGCTGAGTGAAATATGCCAATCTGAGCAAGACAAATGCCATACAATTTTACTCATATGTGGATTCTAATGAACAAACTGGACTAACAAGCAAAATAAGAACAGACTCATAGATAGAGAGTAGGATGACTGCTATGGCAGGTGGAGTGGCTTAGGGGTGGATGGATCGAGCAGAAAGAAAAAGGACTTATTGATGTGGACAACAGTGTAGGAATTGTCGGGGGGGATGTAAGGGGGTAAATGGTAATGGGAAAAATACAGTAAAAAAATAAAGTATTCCCCTAGTATGTGGCAAAAATTAAGTGCTCAAGAAATTAACAACTGTTATTTTTTAAAATAACAGTATAAAAGGTCAATGAGACCAATAGCTGATTCTTTGAAAAGATAAAGAAGATTGACAAACTTTTAACCAGACTCATCATTTAAACAGAGACAGAACTGAAATAAATAAATGCAGAAAGAGAAGTAATAACTGCCACAATAGAAATACAAAGGATTGTAAGAAAATATTGTAAACAAATTGGACGATCTGAATGAAATGGATAAATTCCTAGCTATATGAAATCTTCCAAAACTAAATCAGGTATAATCAAAGAATTTGTATAGACAAATTACAACACTTGAAATTGAAGCAAAAAAAATAAAAAAAAACAACAAAAACCCTAACAATCAAAAGTCCTGGACTGAATGGCCTCACAGAGGAATTTTACCAAACATTTTAAGAACTAACAACTATCCTTCTCAAGCTATTCCAATAAATTCAAGAGGAGGAAAGATTCCCAAGCTCTCTTACGAGGACAGGAGTATTCTAATTCTAAAACCAAATAAAAACAGTACAAAGAAAGAAAGTTATAGGTCAATGTTCATCATCCCTGTTGAACATAGATGCTAAAATCCTTAACAAAATATTAGCAAACCAGATCTAGCAATACATTAAAAAGATTATACATGATGATCAAGTTGGATTTATTTCAGGCGTGCAAGGTTGGTATGACATATGCAAGTCAATAAACTTGATATATCACATAAACAAAATGAAGAATAAAAACCACATGATCATGTCAATAGATCTCAAAAAAGCTCTTGAGAAAATTCAGCAAAATGAAAATTTAGGGAACATACCTCAACATAATAAAGGCCATATATAACAAATCCACAGCCAACATCATATTCAATGGGCAAAAACAACAAGCATTTCCCTTAATATCAGGAACAAGATAGGTATATCCACTTTCAGCGTTCTTATTAACATAGTACTGGAAGTCCTAGCCACGAAAGTGAGACAAGAAGTAAGAGGCATATAAATCATAGAGCAAGAAGTAAATGTGTCGTTATTTTAGGTGACTTTATACTTTACATAGAGAATCCCAGTGATTCCATAAAGAAAAGGGCTTGACCTGATAAATGCATTTAGTAAATTAGAAGGATACAAAATAAATATTCAGAAATAAGGTGCATTTTATGATAAATTTTCATTTTATCTTTTAAAACACATTCTACAAGATTTTTAAGTATATTTTATTTATTATGCTATTACAGTTGTCCCATTTCCCCCCCTCCACTCCCCTCTACCCTGCGTACCCCCTCCCACCCACATTCCCCCCATTTAGTTCATGTCCATGGGTCATACATATAAGTTCTTTGGCTTCTACATTTCCTATACTATTCTTACTCTCCCCCTGTCTGTTTTCCACCTACCATCTCTACTACTTATTCTCTGTAACTTTTCCCCCCATCTCCCCTTCCCACCCCTCTCCATTTCTGTGGTTTGGTTCCTGTTCTAGTTGTTTCCTTGGTTTGTTCTTGTTTTTGTTTCAAATGTGGTGGTTAATAATTGTGAGTTTGCTATCATTTTACTGTTCATATTTTTTATCTTCTTTTTCTTAGGTAAGTCCCTTTAACATTTTATGTAATAAGGGCTTGGTGATGATGAACTCCTTTAACTTGACCTTATCTGAGAGGCACTTTATCTGCCCTTCCATTCTAAATGAAAGCTTTGCTGGATAGAGCAATCTTGGATGGAGGTCCTTGCCTTTTGTGACTTGGAATACTTCTTTCCAGCCCCTTCTTGCTTGTAAGGTCTCTTTTGAGAAGTCAGCTGAGTCTGATGGGAACTACTTTATAGGTAACTGTCTCCTTTTCTCTTGCTGGTTTTAAGATTCTCTCCTTATCTTTAATCTTGGGTAGTGTAATTGTGATGTGCCTTGCTGCATTCCTCCTTGCGTCCAACTTCTCTGGGACTCTCTGAGCTTCCTGTACTTCCTGGAAGTCTATTTCCTTTGCCAGATTGGGGAAGTTCTCCTTCATTATTTGTTCAAATAAGTTTTCAATTTCTTGCTCTTCCTGTTTTTCTTCTGGTGCCCCTATCATTCAGATGTTGGAATGTTTAAAGATATCCTGTAGGTTCCTAGGCCTCTCCTCATTTTATTGAATTCTTGTTTTTTTATTCCTTTCTGATTGGATGTTTCTTCCTTCCTTCTGGCCCACACTATTGATTTGAGTCCCAGTTTCCTTCCCATCTCTAATGATTCCCTGTACATTTTCCTTTACTTCACTTAGTGTAGCTTTCATTTTTTCATCTCATTCGCAACCAAATTCAACTGATTCTGTGAGCATCCTGATCACCAGTGTTTTGAACTATATATCTTCATGTGCCCGTTACATAGTAAGGGGCAGAGACTTAGGTGTGCACCAGTGTCGGGTAACCCATATCACTGTGTTGTGACACTGTATGTGGGGCAGGGGTCCAAGAGGGAACAATGGTGCTTGCTCTGCTCTCTGCCAGATTTCAGTCACTTCTCCTGCCTCCCACAAGCCAATTGGGCCCTTCTGGCACTGATTCCCCTGTGGGTGGGTTTGTGTACATTCTAGGACCCTGTGGGTCTCCAACAAACTCTCCTGTGAGGCTGGGAGTCTCTCCTGCTGCCTCAACCCCCACAGATGTTTTCAGTCTGTGGTTTGAGGCTTTATTTCCCTACGGGGGACCCTTGGTTATGTGGCCCATCCCACTCCCCCTTTGTTTCACCTGGTTTATCTGGGCACAAATGTGGGACCTCCTGCTCCACCAGCTGCTGCCACAGTCTCACTGGCCCGCTGCAGCCTTGCATGCCCCATTCCATAATCCGCCACCTCTCTGGGTCCATGAGCCACCGCCTTGCAGCGAGTCCTCTCCACTATGGCTGCCCAACTCCACCCCTCCTACCAGTCTGGATGAATGTGTCTTCTTTAACCCCTTGGTTATCAGACTTACATACAGTTCAATTTTCTGTCAGTTCTGGTTGTTTTTTGTTTTTAAATTGTTGTTGTCCTTCTTTTGGTTTTGCGAGGAGGCACAGTGTGTCTACCTATGTCCCCATCTTGGCCAGAAGTCCATAAGATGCATTTTTATATGCCAATAATGAACTATCAGAAAAGGAAACTAAGAAAATGATTTCATTCACAGTGCTTCAAACAGAATAAGGTACCTAGGAATATATTTAACCAAGGATGTAAAAGGCCTATACTGTCTACGACTATACCACCCTGGACACGCCTGATCTCATCTAAAAGGCCTATACTCAGAATATTATAAGACACTGACAAAGAAATTGAAGAAGATAAAATAAGTGGAAGTATATACCATGTTCATAGATAGGAAGAAATAACATTATTATAATGTCAATACTACCCAAAGCAATATATAGATTCAAAACAATTCCTATCAAGATACAAATGGCATATTTCACAGAACTAGGACAAATATTCCAAAAATTTATATGGAATCCCTAAAGAACCTGAATACCAATAGCAACCTTGACAAAGAACAAAAAGTAGGAATAATCACACTACCTGCTATCAAAACTGCAAGACAAGGCCATAGTAATCAAAATATCATGGTACTGGCATTAAAATACATGTAAATCACTGGGACAGAATAGAGATCTAGGAAATAAACCCATGCCTTTTTAGTTAGTTAATATTTGACAAAGGAAGTAAAACCATACTGTGGGGTAAAGATGGTCTATTTAATAAATAGTGTTGGGAATATTGCACATATGCACATGCCAAAAAATGAAACTATACCACCCTCTTGCATAATACATAAGAGTGAAATGTATTGTAGTCTTACATGTTTAGAGTGAAAATCCTAAAAGTCCTAGAAGAAAAAACATAGGCAGTAAAATTTCAGGCATTTCTTGTAGCAATAGTTTTTCTGATAAATCTTCTCAGGCAAAAGAAACAAAAGAAAAAATAAATAGGACTACATCAAACTAAAAAATTTTTAGACAGCAAAGGAAAGCATCAACAAAATGAGAAGATAATCTACTGAATGGGAGAACATATCTGTCAATGATATATCTGATAAAAGGTTAATATCTAAAATTTATAAAGAACTTATAAAACTCAACACCCAAAAATAAGCCAATTAAAAATGGTAAAAGGACCTGAATAGACACTTCTCTATAGAGGACATACAGATGGCCAATAGACAAATTAAAATATGCCTCAACGTAACTAATCATCAGAGAAATGTAAATTAAAATGAGATATATCACCTCACACCTTTCAGAATGGCTGTCATCAATAAATCAACAAAGTATTGATGAGGATGTGGACAAAAGGAAACCTTTGTGTACTGTTGGTGGAAATTCAGGTTGGGTGCAGCCTCTCTGGAAAGCAGTTACCTCAAAAAATTAAAAAATGGAACTGTCTTATGACCCAGCAATCCCACGTTCAGGAATTTATCTGAAGAAACACGAAACACTAATTCAAAAGCATGTATGTACTCCTATGTTCACTGCAGCATTATTTATAATAGCCAAGATTTGGAAGTAGCCCAAATTTTCATCAGTAGATTAGTGGGGAAAGAGGCTGTGTGCATTTACATAATGGAATACTACTCAGCCATTAGAAAGAAGGAAATTTTATCCTTTGTGACAGCATGGATGAATGGATGGTCCTAGAAAGCATTATACTAAATGAAATAAGCCAATCAGAGAAAGACAAGTACTATATTTCACTCATGTGGAAGCAAAATAGAGACAGACTCATACCAGAGAATAGGCTTACAGCAGTTGGGGTGGTGGGGCCAGGTGTGGTGGTGGGGGGAATTGAGCAAAAAAGAAAAAGAGAAAAATCTCGTGGATGCTTACAACAGTGTGCTGATTGCCAGGGGGAGGGGAGTCGGGAGAGATGAAGGAGGAAATAGGACAGATAAATGGTAATGGACCAAGACGTGACTTGGGGTGCTGAACCCACAGTACAGTATACAGATGATGTGTTCTAGAATTGTATACTTGAAACCTGTATGACTTTGTTAATCACCCCAGTAAATTCAATAAAATGGAAAAAGTAGGAGAACAGCGGAAAGTTGTCAGGCCACATATTGCAGGTCAGAGACTACAATACAGTCCCATTAGTCATGCTCAGAGCTAGTGGAGGGTTGATGCCTCCTCTAAGATGGAGCCACTCCTCTTTCCATGTACTGATATGGAAACACAGCTGGAGAGGGGTCTGAGCCACGGGAGCAGGAGCTAGGCTAGGCAGGACCTCACCATTAGTCAGATACTAGTGGCCCAAGCAACAAGACCTGATTGTCCAGGAAGACTGTCCAAGCTGACATGGCTGTAGGGTGGAAGGTGTCACATCATGTGCGTGTGGTCTCTGGCATCACATAGCAGTGCTTGGCCCTCAGATGTGTGACACAGAGATTTGCCTCAGCCCTGTCTAGGCCTCATGTGGCAGCCTCTGTTCCCAAGATCACAGTTCTCAGAGAAGAAGCAGGTGGAGGAAGGGTAGGGTAATCTGGCTGCATTTGGGTGTCTGAGTTTCTCCATGGTGGCCATGTATTCTTGAGCTCCCTCTCCCCTTCTGTAAACAACGTAAAATGCCTATCTTGTAGGGTTGTAAACTATCCAGCACAGCTTAGTGAGCACCCAGTCCTTAACTGTTAGTGGAGCAGTAGGGACACAGCTGAGAGTAGACAAGGGCAGGCGGCTGCTATATCCACAGGAAAGGCAGATGATGTACAGACTAGTGAGCCCTACTGAAAAAGTACTGTTAGGGGAGGTAGTGGGCTAGCAAGGGAGGGAATGCCATCTGAACAGAGCCCCGAGCAAGGGACCAGCCATAGAAGCATCAGGGGAAAGCGTTTTAGGCAACTGGACATGTTCAGTTTAGGCTTGGAATGTTCAGGAAGAGCAAGGAGCCACTAGAGCCTTGATGAGGGATGACAGAAGGCTGGCAAGGATGATGTCCCTGCAGGTATGGCAGGACCCCTGGTGGCCTATAGGCAGGGGCTACTACTGCTCATTCCTGTGGCCCTAGACAGCAAATGCTTGTTCTGAATGGCCCCAGCTGGGGCAGAAAATAACAAGGGAAATAATCTTTCCTTGTGGATTCTTACAGCACCTAAGCGTAACAGGTCAGCTTTGGGCCAAATTTTTTGCCTCATCTTAAACTCCCTGAGATTCTGTTTCTGAGTCCTGAGGAAATATTTGGGCTGTCCCACCTCTTCTCTAACTTTGTCTTGTGTTTATTTCTGCAGAGTGCATTTCCTAATTTCCTTCTTTGTCTGGCCAGGCACACACCATAACTGATTCAAGGGAAAGAATTTAAATCTCTTTGGGTCTCGTACCAAGCAGTGCATGCTTACCAATCAGGCCATTGTCTCTTGCGCTGGGACAAAATTCTTTGCTCAAGGCCTTGGGTGGATGGTAGGAGAGTAGATACCCAGGATTCTCAAGGAAGGGTCAAACTGGTATTTGAGCCCAGGGCTTCTTACACGTAGTGAGGAGCAATGCTATGTGATCTTGGGAATTGTGCAATGGTTCTGTGCCTTTGTTTCCTTGTCTGTGAGCTGTTTTTATCAGGCCTCAATGAAATAGTGAAGAGCCAAGCACAGGCTGGTGAGGTCAGAAAATATTAAAAGATGAGCAGACATGCTTCAGGAAAACTTCATGCTCACAGGTGTCTCCCTGTTCCCCACTCACAGGTCCTAAAGGAGGGTGGCTGCCACACCAGCACAACATCGTCTCTCATGTCCATGTGCTCAGGCCCGCACCTCTTCTGCAGCATTGACAATGGCACTGGCTTTGCCTTTCCTGAGCAGCTCATTGCTCTGTGGGCCCAGGAGGGGATTCAGAATGGCACAGAGGTCCTGCAGGTTTGGAACTAGTCATTCACAGTTTGTCCCAATGGGAGGTGTCCAGGCTGTATGAGGCCAGGCAGGGTACCTGGGGGGGCCATCTGCCTACAGAGAAGGCTGGGCAGAGCACCCTGCAGACACAGGGATTAGGGAGCCCCACATAGGGAAGGCCAGTTGGAATCCTTTTTTAAAAGAATTTTTTGCTATTAAAATATAGGAAATTTTCACCTAAAAGATAAATGAAAAGCAGAGGAAACAACAGCCTGAAATGAATCCATTTGAAGGTAGGTTTGTTTTTCTGGATGAGGAAGGTCAATCCCACAGACAAAGTGGTACAGACATTGTTCTTGTGGAGATGTCTCAGTGGACATCACTGCCACAGAAATCTGAGCATTTCTACCCAGAGCTACCAGCCCAGCTTATTGAGCTCTTCTTCTTTCACAGCCCCTGCTCACCCCACACCCTCCTGCACTAGGTCAGGCATGGAGAGACTCGCTGCCCGGCTGCCTCCTCCCTAGCTCCTCCATGTTCTTTCAGGGACTGGTCCAGGGCTGTTCTCAGATAGGGCCAAACCTCTTCCTAGGGGACAGGCAAACCTCCCTTGGGGCCACAGGGTCAGACCCTGGGAAAATGCTGAGGGAAATGTGGTAAGCTAGACTGATTATTTTCATTTCCCATTGTAACAAAAAATAACAACTCTATAGAAATCTATAAGATAGGAAAGCCTACCCTCCACTTTGCTCCCATTCTCCAGGAGTGGCAACAGCTAATGGCTTAATGGGCATTCATTCTACAGAGATTTTCCTTGGCACAAAAAAGAAATATGTATTTAGACATTCCAGTTTTAAAAAAAATTTTGTAAAATTGGCATTATATTGTGTATCTTGCTAAGTTGTCTTACCTTTTCTTTATTGTTGGACATGTAGGTTTTTCCTGTTATAAATCTGGTCATTAAAAATGCTGATATATCCTCCTGCTATACTGATGGTATATCTATAGGCTAGATTCCTGAAGTTACACATTTTAACTCTTAATAGGTTCTGTCACATTGCCTCCAAAAATGTCCTTATTACCATGCACCAACAATACATGAAGGATCCCAAAGACAGCCTTTAAGACAGTCTACCTGGCTCCTTGGGGCAGACCCTCCTAGGGCTAAACTCAGCTTTTACCAAGTCTAGCCACCCAGCAGCCTTAGGCAGAACCCAAATGGCAAGGCCGGACCTCTGACAGTTGGTTCTTGAAACTTCTGAGAACAAGAGGCTGAGCCCAGATTACAGAAATTGGCCCTCAGGAAGGGCAGGGATTTAAGGGGCTCACAGTTTTCAAATTCTCTCTGAAATCTTGTTCCTGAACCCCTAGCATTTGGAGGTGGGCTGGCTGCCATCATATTCGGACCAGTGGTAAGTCTCAACCTTGCCTCTGACATTTCAGAACTTACTCTTTTTATTGCTTTCCTGTTATCAGAGAATATTTCCCTCCTTTTAAAAATGTATTGATTTGAGGTAGAGAAAAGGACTGAGAGAAAGACATACACACATTGATTTGTTGTTTTACTTATTGCTACATTCATTGGCAGCTTCTTATATATGCTCCAACCAGAGATCAAACCTGCAACGTTGGTATATCAGGACAACAATCTAACCAACTGAGCTATCCACGCAGGACTGAATATTTTCCTTTCTTTAGCAATTTATAATTCACCAGTTATATTCAGGATTTGATCCTATTATATTGAAAGGCAGTGATGTTTATTGAACTGGGCACCAAGCAAGGACTTGTCAGATGTGTGGCTGTGTTTACTCCTCACACAGCCCTGAAGTTGTTTCCATCTCACTTGACAGGTGGGGTAGCTGCCTGATGACACATAGACAGGGTGGAAGCACTAGTGAGTCTTTCAAGTGGTCTGGGTGTCCTGACACATGAAATCAGGGCCCTTTTTTTCTGTGACTCCAGATAACTGCTTACCTGTGAAATCAGCGGTCAGACCTTAGGCTACTGGCCCCGCCACCAACAACAAGCACACATGCCTGAAAATGGCCTATTCCTCACCACATGGGTCTCTCCCTAAGGCTGCTTGAGTGTCCTCAGAACATAGCAGCTGGCTTCCCTGGAATGTGATACAAGAGAACAAGGAAGAGGCTGCCTGCATTCCATTCCCAAACCTTAGAAGTCACATGCCATTACTTCCTCCACATGCTGTGGGTTACATAGCTTGACCCTATTCAATGTAGGAGGGGAATACATAGCATAAATACTAAGAGGTGAGGAGCACTGGGGCCATTATAAAAGCTAGTTCCCACCCATGCCATGGGGGTTTTGATTCCTTCTTAATCAGGAAGCTGCTGCTGTGACCAGTTATGTCACTGTACTTTGTCTTGTGATATTATTGCTGGGAAGTTTGCCCTTATGTAATAATAGTGCCTTGAGCCTCCCAAATTACTCCCTTAGTATAATTTCTCTTCAGAAGCACTTTGGGAAGTGAGGAAGTAGTAGATATTCAAGTTTTCATTTTATAAGGGAGTAGTTAAAGAAAAAAGGGAACATCGCTTGTTCCTAAATGTGAGCTGGGAATGCTGTGACTTTCTCTATAGGCCCTGAAGGGGTGCCAACCATGGACTTGTGTATAAGTGTCATACAAGGAACCAGAAGTCAAGAACACTCAATGCAAGGCTAAAATGCAAATGCGGCAAAGTGCTAGTTGTTGGTCAGTCAAGCAGAGGGGCATATGGGTTTTCCTCCTCCTGTGGTATAATACCTAAATGAAGATTGTTCTTTTATTTTCAAAATCTGAGGGGAAAAGACTGCTCCACTCTCTGGAACTCTTAGCCATGCTCATCTCTCTCTGATAGATCATTTTTCCACAAACAGAATTACCTTACCCATACATATGTTTTATAGAGACATACCAGACAGGATTCTGCTAGTATGAAATGACAAAAACCCAACTTAAAATGGCTTAAGCAGAGAGGAGAATCTTAAGGGCCCACTCAAGTGGGACTCAAAGGAAAAAGATGTCAGGTCTTGGGATTGTTGGCTCTCCAGGTAGTTGTTAGGAATCCCTTCCATCGCTCTGCTTGCTTCTTGGTGGTGTTGGCCTCAGGTCTCCTCATTCAGCTTCCTAAGACTCACAGGTCCTTAATGACAACTGATTTCACAAGGAAAAGGCCTCTCTCCCTCAGCATCCTGTCAATCCCCGTGAAGTCCTCTACTTGGGACATGCCCCCTTTTGTGTAAGTCACTTTTCCAGGGAGGGGAGATCTGTCCAGCCTGGGTCATACCCACCCCTGAAGCAGTGACCGTGAAGGAGGGAGAACTGGACATTGACAGGGATGAGATGGGGCTGGATGGGCACCAGAGTTACATGTATTGGAGAGAGTCATGCACGAGAGGCACAGAGACTTTGCTGACTGAAAAGTGGCAGGTGCTGCCTATAGTACAGCATGGACCACAGCCTGGACTGTCTCTAAGAGAGCTAGGAAATGTCGGGAAAAGCCACTCATCCTGTTTTGTGTGTTGGGCCTTGCTATTTCCAGAGCCTTGACTTCAGTGTGGATGAGAAGGTGAATCTTTTGGAGCTGACCTGGGCCCTTGAGAATGAGCTCATGATGATCCGTGGTGCCACTCAGCAGGTGGCTTTGTCCTGCTACCGCCAGGAGCTGAGATTCTTCCAGTAAGAGCCCTAATGTTGTTGGGGTGGAATCAGCTGGCCCAGCTGGCCTGGTAGGAGGTATCCAAGGAAACTGGCATTCTGCCCTCGTCTACCCCAAGTAGCTAGTCCCATGGGCGGGGGGTTGCACATTTCCCACTGGCTTTTCTTTAGCTAGTGCTCTCAGTGAGACAGTGAAAAAGCTGAACAGTAAGAGAAGGATGAGGTCTCCCCATCCCTCAAGTTTTGTCTTATATGTATAGTTTGAGTGGGGCCTGAGGACCAATGGCTGCTGCTTGGGCTTTTGTGGCCAGAGAATTTAAGGGTGACTGGCCTTCTTTCTTACTTGGTAAGAATCTTAGAAATCTATGTCAAAGTCCCTTTTAGCAAGATTCCAAAGAGAAGAATTTGAGCTTGACACTCATCCTACTTAGTCTGCAGAATGTGCTTCTAAGAGCAGCCAGAGTGCACTCAGGTCTGGGTGGCTGGCTAAAGAAGAAAAAGCAGTATTTTTCCGACATTGTCACCAAATGCTAAGGGACAGGCCAAAAATAC
>PVKM010015946.1:0-27352 GCA_004027735.1 Carollia perspicillata | reverse complement strand
ACTGTGCTGACCTATTTAATAGTGGATTTGTTTTAGAATTATAAAGAATCTTAGTGAGAGGCCAAACTCCTTGTTTTTGAGATAAGTAAAACCTCAGGGGATTAAATGACCCATTCAAGGTCAAAGGGCTATTTAGTGGCAGAAAAGATATTAATAGTCAGAACTGCTGGTTTCTAGTTCAAATGCTTTTTGCACTACTTACATCAACACTCATATCCTGCAAGATTATCATACAATAAGAGACAAGCTGATGAAACCATTAAGCCAGATTTTCTGCAAATTCTTTAAATTAATGGACACTGGTCCTTCCAGAAACAAGACAATGAAATCTGATTTCCGCTGGGTGAACCCGTGTAAAGGTAGGACTAGCTTTATCACTGATGCTGACTTTCCTCCAGAACATGAAAGCAATGGACTCACAGGAATTAATCACATTTAAACCAAACACCGATAAACCTATGTTGCAGAACCACACACAGCAGGTAACAGTTTACAGCAGGACATACTTTATTTTTTTAAATAGATTTTAGTTATTTTTAAAGAGAGGGCAAGGGAGGGAGAAAGAGAGGGAGAGAAACATCGATCAGTTGCCTCTTGCATGCCCCCAACCAGGGACCAGCATCCAGGAACTAGCAATAACCCTCCCTGAAAGTACTTTATTTTAATTAGTACCACCACCTCTTAGGTTAAATTTACTAACTTGTATTAAGGTATTAACTTATTTGTCAAAAAAAAAATGAACACCAACACCTCTCCGTCAAACATCAGTGACGGGGGATTGCCCTCATTTTGGTCCTTTTAAGCATTTGGTATTTTGAGAATAAACCCATTATTGTGGCTTTGTAAGTTTTAGTCACAAATCCCTTTAGTGTTTTCCAAAAAAAGGAATTCCTTTATATTTAACACCCTGGATGCATGACAGAAAGAGAGTGCAAGAGTGACTGAGAAGTGTGGAGAGAGAGAAGATGCTCCAACATATACAGGCCACATAAAACATGAACTCTACATACTCTATGTTGCTTACACAGAAGTTCTTTCTTTCCACCACAACTAAATACTGCTCACTTTACAGATTTGTGGATTTCAGAAATTTTTATTTTCATATTCATCACATACTACCATGTACAATGCTAAGAATAAATTTTCATGTTTCCCCTCCACCAAGATGGAGAAAGGAATATTTAGTTTGGAAACCTCTGAACACAAGATTCTCCACAGTGATTGGTAACATCAGCACAAATGCTGTTTTAAACCTATGTATTTTGGGGCTACTGCTGCCACTTCAGAGGAAAATTTTGAACGTACCAAAAAAATAGGCCCTTCCCCCTATTTTTTAGATCTTGAAAGGTAGAAAATTAAATCCATTCACCAAAATCATACCTCTTTATATCTGAAAACCATACTTAGGGCCAAAATCAGTGCTTCCAATTAGAGACCACAAATGTAATTTAAAATTTTTTCCTGCGGTTTCTTTTTTATTTTTATTTTCTATTCATTGATTTTAGTGAGAGAGAGGGACGGAGTGGGTTGGAAGGAGAGAGGGAAGGGAAGAGAGAGAGAGAGAATGAATTTGTTGCTCCATTTACTGATGCAATCACTGGTTAATTGTTGTATGTGCCCTGACCAGGGAGCGAACCCACCGCTTTGGCTATCAGGAGGATGCTCTAACCAACTAATAAGCTACCTGGCCAGGGCATCTTCCGGTTTCTTCAAATCATAATCAGCTAACTACAAGATGACACTAAAGATTAAAAACAGTGATGACCAGTAAATATACTAGAAATTCCAATTCTCTCCTTTATAGGCACAGCACAATTGTTTGATATAAACACAGAGAGTTAGTTATCCACACATCATCTTCACAACTCCATACAGGTGTCTAAGTGAACCAAAAAAAGATAGTACAATATTAAAAATAAGTTTTTCTCAATTTGCAAAACTGATGGTTTAGGTACTTCCCCAGTGGAAGTGACCCTAAGGAAGAAGCCAACCTAATCCAAAATTTAAGCAACTAAACAGGAAATTCAGAAGCAGGTAGAAAAAGAACTATTATCTAAACTGGTTTAGTGAAGCTATTATATACACATACACATTGGAATAAATGGGGTGACAATAGGGTGTGTGTGCATGCACGTGCGCACAAGTGCCTGGTGCACATCACCCCACTCCCCACCCCAACGACTTTAATCTGGAGAGTAAGGTATATCAAAACACAGTCACAGGAAATGGGTGTTTTCTAGGCCCAGGAACACTTTCTGGACTAGGAGAAGCAACAAGCTTAATCAGTGACCTGAGCATATATAGGAAGCAAAGAACCACCAGAAGGTTGCAATCAGCAATAAGAAGCAGCTTCTGAGGCCAAATTTGAGCTATACCCAGGGGAGAGAAGAAAATATACACACAGATATTCTGGATACTAGAGGCATTTTACTGCTGAGATGAAGAGATTTTTCATCAAGCCCCGCCCCCTGCCATCACTTAGACGAAATTGTCAGATGAGCTACTTGCTTGTGCTCCAATTCCATTCCATGAATATGTTCTGAGCAGGTACTAAGTGCCAGGCACTTTATAAGCGCCACGTAAATCATGATATTGTGAAAACACAGGAAACAGATTATTGCCTCGTGCTGCTTGCACTCTAGTAGAAAAGACTATTTAAAAGGAAGGGAAGCAGAACAGGTGGACCCCAGTCCCCTTCACTCCCTGTTCTTCCCAATGCCAATTTTTGTCAGAAGAAGGTACGTTAGGATGATATCAAAGTTATATTAGAAGAAATGATCAAATAAGAGAGAGATCTTGATGCGTCCTGTAAATAAATGTTCAGTTTTGAAGAATATGATGATTAAAAACTACCTAACTGGGTGGAGCCAGGAACAAGTCAACCCAGCCTTGAACATAAGCTGTCAAAGATCTTCCCAGTCTTGGGCAAAAGGAGGGTTATCAGAATCAAAAGGAAAGGGATAAAGAAAAGGAAGAAGAAAGATCAAAGGAGAATGGGCTTCTGGGAACTCACCCAAGACAAAGTGAAAAATTATTTGCAGCCTCTTCTGAATGTACTTTCTTTTTTTAAGATTTTATTTATTTTTAGAGAGGGGAAGGGAGGAAGAAAGAGAGGGAGACAAACATCAATGTGTGGTTGCCTCTCCCACGTTCCCCAACCAGGGACCAGGCCCACAACCCAGGCGTGTGTCCTGACTGGGAATAGAGCTGGAGACCTTGCACTTTGCGGGACAACACCCAACCCACTGAGCCACATGGGTCAGGGCCAAGTGCACTTCTTTCTGACCTATTACAATCAAGACCAGACTTTTCTGGCAAAGGACAGACTTTTCTGGAAGGACATCTGTCCTTCCAGACCTAGAGCGACAAATGTTGGGGCCACATATGTAAATCCATGAATGAGTAATTGTGAATTGTGGTAAGTTCTACAAAGGACAAAACGAAGTGTGACAAGAGCAGACAGTTAGAAATTCCTTCAGAAAGGGTAGCCAAGAAAAGCCTCAGGAAAGTTAAGAGCTAATGGAGGAATAGGAGCATGGCACCCAAAGGGCACAGTGAGTAGCCTATGTAGGGAACACATTATGAGAGGTGGGGGGGGGGGGAAATGAGATAAGTACAAGTGCAACAGAAAGTCAATGAATGGTTTTAAGTAGCCACGTGCCCCATTCTTTTAAAAGCTCTCTCACTGCTGTGCAGAAAAAGTCAGAGGGAAGCCGGAGAAGTGTGATCAGTTGCAAGGACAGAGTGATAGTTCAGGGGGGGAGATGAGATGGTGCCCATGGAAAGATATGGAATGGAAGGATTCATGATACATTTTGGAGCGAGTCAAAGGACTAGGTGAAGGATGTGGAGGAAAAAAAAAAAAAAACAGGTGTCAACAATGACTTTTAGGTTCCTGGTTCCTGGATTAAGCAACTGGATGTCATTATCTAATGGGAAAGACTAAGGGAAGGAAGTGAATGGGACAGTTATCACCAGTTTTGGCTAGGTAAACATTTTAGTTTTTGACATATAAATATGAGCTCCCTATAAAATGTAAGAGTGGGGCCCTGGCTGGTGTGGCTCAGTGGATTGAGGGTTGGCCTGCGAACCAAAGGGTTCGCATTCCCAGTCGTGGCACATGCCTGGGTTGTGGGCCAGGTCCCCAAGTGTGGGGCATGTGAGAGACAAACAAACATTGATGTTTCTCTCCCTTTCTTTCTCTCTCCCTTCCCCTCTAAAAATAAATAAATACAATGTTTATATATATAAAATTAGGAACTCTCAATTTATATATATAAAATTAGAACTCTCAGCATATAAATTATATTTAAAATCCTTGGGAACACATGTTATCATCGAGAAAGAGAACAGAAAAGAGATGGGTACAGGGCCAAACCCTGAGCAATGCAAAGCTGTCGTAATGGGGAATGAGGCAAACGAACAAAAGGTATACACAGAAGCAAGAGGAAAACCAGGATTATGAGATTACGAAAGCCAAGAGATAGGGATTCAAGAATGAGGGTAAATTCTATGGAGAACTGTGGTAAGCCATGCAGGGAAAAGTGGTCTGAGTGGCTCTTGGTCTGGTAATGCACTGCCATTGATGACCTTGGCAAGTGCAGTCTCAGGAAGTAGGAGGAGTCAAGCTGATGAGGGCTGGTGAGGGACTGTTACAGTGTACACCAAGCAGCCTGTTTCTGACTTAGCTCCTGACCTGTTTCCTCTCGCCTCATCTACTCTCCCAAAAGAGCCTCATAATCACTTTTCTTACCTCCGCCCTTACCCCCCTTCTACAGCCCATTCTCAGTACAGCAGGCACAGTAATCCTGCTGTGGGAATGGAAGTTATTATATCACATCATCACTTCTCTACTCAGTGATCTCATCTCACAGCAAAAGTCAAAGAGAAAGTCTTTATAATGGCCTAGAAGGTCACCATCCTGCTTCCTGGCACAGTACCCTCTCTAGCCACTCCAAACTCCCTTCCGCTCCCTGAACACAGCCAGCACGCTTAGGCCTCAGGGCCACTGCACGTACACAGCGCTTCAGGTCTCAGCTCAGTCGTCACCGGTGCACGGAGGTCTTCTCTGACCAGTGGATTTAAAGAGAACAGACTCCTTTCGTTCTTTGCTTGTCTTTCCTTACCCTACTCTCTATTAGCATTTATCATTTCTATAACACATTACATATTTATTATTGTCTAACTCACATCGCCAGAATGTGAGCTTCAAAAGAACAGAGGTTTTACTGGTTTTTGATACTACTGCACACCTAGTAAGCAGGCCTGGCACATGGTAAACACTCACATTTATTTGCTGCATTTAAGTCATTAAAAGGCCCTTTCATCCCTGGCTGGGTGGCTCTGTTGGTTGGAGTGTTGTCCCTCACACCAAAAGGTTACGGGTTCAATCTTGCGTCAGGGCACATACCTGGGTTACGTGTTAGATACCTGGTCGAGGTGCCTGCGGGAAGGCAACCTATTGATGTTTCTCGCTCTCTCTCCCCCTCCCTACATCCCTCCCACTCTCTCTCCTTTCCCCTCTAAAATTAATAAACATACCCTCAGGTGAGGATTAAAAACAGAAAAAGAAAAAAGGCCCTTTCGCATTACAAATTATTAAGCTGGCACTTTCAGTTTGGATTCAAGTCTTCTGTTTTTTGACGGCGTGAGTCTGAGCACCCATAGGCATGCAATAAAAGTCCAGTTTCTGGGCCCCTGAAATTCAGCACTAGCCACTAGGCCTTGGAAACACACAATACTATCATCCTGTGAGCCACCTCCTGTAGAATCCTCAAGGAATATTTCCATTCAGCTTTCAATACAAACTGTTTGCCTTTTGGGTAAAGCAGAGCCTACTGAACAAAAATCACTGTAATAACGCAGAGAAAGAGCCATGGAGGGAACAGTGGTACGTATGAAGGTATGTATCTACTGTACTGGAACAAAAGCAAGTAGGTACGTTGCTCTGGAATTAAGTGATTCTCCCAAATGATAGACCCACGTTCCCCAATCTGAACAACTGGTATTCCTGTTCATCTCTCGGATCACCAAGAAACAGACTACATCATTTTTCTCTGCAAACTCCCTACCTCAGGCTTTTCTCCCTGGAAGGGTAACTGACTGAAAGTCAGTTCAGGAGTTACCTGGAAACTCCTGATGAGCTAAAATCAAACAAAGCTCTAGATTATGTCAATGAAATGCAAACCTTAACCGTACCTCTGAAATGTCTGCGTCAGGTTTACCAGTCATATGGATCATCTACTGTGCTCCCGTCACAGTGAAATGCTCAGTCTCTCTGACGCCATCTTGTTTCCATGGCCTTCATCAGGCTAATAGTTTCTGCTTTAGACATACTAGTCATTAGAGGAATTCTGCTTGGGGCTTGAGTTTTCACAAAAACAGCCCCTACTATTTTCCCTTCCCTTGACATAAAAGCAGCCTGAACCCCATATTTCCTGAAGATGGATTTAAGGAACCACTAGGACTCCCATCTTCTCAGTTGGTGCCTTCTCAATCATACTGCAAATTCTGACATTGTGAGTTTTGGCCTTTCAGAGTGCTGGGCACACAGACTTTGGACTGGTAACACTCCTATAGAGAATCTGTGGAAACGTGTCCTGAAAACTGCAGTGCTCATCCAATGAATTGACTTACATTTATTATATATCTAAGAATGGAAAGCAACAGCAAAACAATTTAAAATACAAATAAATCTACAGAATTTGTAAATGTGGCTACATAACTGCATGGCGTTTTTTTAAATCATCCTCAAAAGAAAATATGTAATTTATAAAAGTTAACAAATAAATTTTAAAAACTCCATGTTATATTTACAAAAAAAAAAAAAAAACAAAACAAAGGAGAAAGAAATACAGGTATACTAAAATGTTTGTCTAAAAATTATGAGGACACAAAAATATTATTTAGCTCTGCCTCTATTAGAGAAAAGTCTTTTTAAAATCCACACAGACCAGTAACACATGGAAATATGCTCAATATCATTAGCCATTAGGGAAAAGCAAATTAAAACCACAGTGGACCAATGCACCCTCAGTAGGATGGCTATAGCCAAAACCTACTGAGCCAAACAGCCAAAAAGATAGATGATAAGTATTTAATGAAAATGTGGAGAAATTAGGACTCTTGTAAATTGCTGGTGGAAATGTAAAATGATGGTACATCATCACCTTAGAAAACAGTTTGGCAGGTTCTCAAAAGTTCTCCTCCTGTGGGTGTTTGTGAGTGCATCTAAGAGAAATGTAAACATAAGCCCACACAAAACCTAGTACACAAATATCCATAGCATTATTCATAATGGTCCAACAGTGTATGCAATGCCAATGTCCATTAATTGACGGATAAATAAAATGTAGCATACCCATAAATGAATATTATTTGGCCATAAAAAAGAATGAAGTACTAATATGTTATAACATAGGTGAACCTAAAAACATTATGCTAAATAAAAGAAGCCAGTCATAAAAGACTATATATTACATGATTCTACTTATACAAATGGTCCAGAATAGGTAAATCTGTAGAGACAGAAAATAAATCATTGATGCCTAGAATTTAGGTAGAAGGAAATGAGTGACCACCAATGGGTACAAGGTTTCTTTGGGGGGATGATGAAAAAATTCTGGAATTTCATAGTTGTGATGGTTGCACAACTATGAATACAACAGAATACCAGAAGCCAGTAAACTATATACTTTCTATGAGTAAACTGTATGAAATGTGAGTTACAGGTCAATATAGCTATTAATTTAAAAAAAGAATGAGGTAGAGAGCACAAAGGGAAGTTTCTGGGTACTTGCATTATTATTATTTCTTGATCTATTGGTTACACTGTATGTTCACACTGTGATTAACTGAGCTGCAAACTTACAAGATGTGTATGAGTCTATACATATATCACATTTCAAATAAAGGATTTTTAAAAATAACTGGATCTATAAATACTGACTTGGAAAGGGACTCAGATACAAAGTGGAAAAAAAGCAAGTTTCAAAACAATATGTAGTATAATATGGGCCCACTTTTTATAAATGTGTATGTGTGTGTGTGTGCAGAGTAAAAGAAAAAAGCCCACATAAGTATACATAGCAACCTCTTCTCACTGATCTCTTAAGAATTCAAATAAAGAGACTTTTATTTTCTCTGATACATATTTCTGTAATGTCAAATTTTTGCAGTGTGTATTTTTGTAATGATAACATAATTGTATGTTTTTAAAAATAATTTAACGCATACAGAATTTAATTTTCTTAAAAAAATCTAATTCATGCCCCCCTGCAAAATGAAGAAAACTGAACAGAATGAACTAAAAACAAAATAGAAATAGTTACTGTTCCTCCACCCAAAAAAGATTACTATTCCATGATACCAAAATCCTGGTATCAAGAATGGCCGAAGAAAGTAAAATTACAGGTCTCCACTCGTGAACATACACCAAGGCCCTGAATACTAACAGGTCAATCCAGTCCTATGAGGGTTCTTCCAGGAATGCAGGGATAATTCCATGCTAGACTTGATTAACATAATTCAGCACATAAACAAATCAAAAGAGATAATCTCTAAGGGTAGGTAATCATGTTTAAAGGCATTTGACAAACTTATCCTTTCTAAAAAATAAAAAAAGCTTAGTAAATAAAAATACTTCTGTAACTTGTTAGGTTTGAGACCCACAGTCAACCAACCCTGCAACAAACTGTGAAGTGAACCTGAGGCAGCCTCATTAGACTAAAGTTGAATATATGACATTTTTCTGAATGTTACTGTCTAGCCAATGAAATACCAAAGAAAAATAACAGAGGAAAATACTGAAAATGAGTCTAAATTAGCAAAATTTGCCCAGTTGGAATACCCACCAAATAAATCTATGTAAAATTATTAAAATGACAAAGCTCAGGAAATAGGCAGGTTTGTAAATAAATTTATAAAAATCAGTTTTCCTAACATTGACAAAACTCCAAAAGTATGATAAAAAAAAAAAAGAAAAGAAAAGAAAAAAAACACCCAGTGCCCTGGCTGGTGTGGCTCAGTGGGATGAGCACATACCTGCAAACCAGAAGGTCACCAGTTCAATTCCAGTTCCGGGCACAGGCCTGGGTTACACGCCAGCTGCTCAGCTGGGGGAGTGTGAGAGACAACCGACAGGCTCCTAATAAATGTTTTTCCTGAACAGCAATGTTTCTCTCCCTCTCTCCCTCCCTTCCCCCATCTCTAAAAAATAAATAAAATCTTTGAATAAAATAAATTTAAAGTTTAAAAAAAACCCATTGTCAAAAACAAAAATGTAAAATACTATGGAATTAACAAATGTTAATTAAACCACAAAACTTCACTAAGCCATATACTGTGACACATAAAGAGAGCAAGTAGAAAGAAGTCATGTGATACATGGAAAGATGCAGTATGAAGAGATCAACTTAGTAAATTTACTGTATTTCCAACCAGTGTAGCAGTGGGGTTTTTTTGGGGGAGGGGGGAATTTAGACAAAAACTTAAAATTTAATCTAGAAGTGGGGGTAATGTATGTAATAAAAGCCAAGTCTTTTTCAAAATAAGAAAAACTACAAGAATTTGTCGTACCAAACATTTACCTGTATAAAACTACAATAAGTAAAACATGTAATGTTGGTGCCAGAATAGAGACAGATCAATAAAACAAAACAATATACAAATACATCTAAGTACTAATGGAAATTCAGTATATAATTTAAAATGTCATGTTAAATATATAAGGAACTGGTAAATTGTGGTAAGTCCATATCAAATACAATGGAATACTGCTCAGCTAACTGTTAAGAATGAGAGAGAGCCCTGGCTGGTGTGGCTCAGTGGATTGAGCGCGGGCCTGTGAACCAAAGGGTCGCGGTTTGATTCCCAGTCAGGGCAATGCCTGGGTTGCAGGCCAGTTCCCAGTGGGGGTATGTGTGAGAGGCAACCATACATTGATATTTCTCTCCCTCTTTCCTTCCCTTCCCCTCTAAAGATAAATAAATAAAATCTTTTAAAAAATAAAAAAAAAGAACAAGGTAGAATAGCTATTAAGAACAGCTATACTGAGGTAGAAAGATGGTCAGAACATATTATGACAAAAAATTCTAGAAAGGAAGTACGACATGATCCCTCGTATGTTAAATATGCGTTTACGTAAGAGCCACTCTATAGAGAGAAAATGTCTAGAAGGACGCACCACACTGAAATAGTGCTGTCACTACCTCTAGGATTATGGCAGGCAGGAATAAGAATGACAGCTCACCAGCCTCGGTCCCAATATAAAGAGATGGCAAACTCAAATTAGAAAAATCTGAAGGGGGTTTATTTATAAATGAAATAAGTACACATTTGGGAGGTGAGGTCTACAGATACCACAGGAGATGGAAGAGAAACTAGGACTAGCAATAGCGGAACAACAATCACTCCGGCCCCACGAAAATACAGGCGATAAAGATAACTGAACCCACGTAATAGAATGCAGGCTCCCCTGAGAAGAGAGGATGAATGTTCTCACCTCTTTTTCCTCCTTCCCTCCCATTTCCTCTTAAGGTTGAACACAGGAAGTCAGAGGACCTGGGAGCACTTGCCCTGGGGCAAAGAGCCAAGTAGAAAGGGGTGGAAGATAGATCTGGAGAAGTACACAGATTCTGGCAGTTTTGACTTTTTAGAAAATTGTTGCATTTAGGGGAGATATTTTTAATGATTTTATTATTTTAATTTTTATTTATTGATTTTAGAGAGAAGAAGAGAAACATTGATTTGTTGTTCCATTTATTTATGTATTAATTTCATTAGCTGACTCTTGCATGTGCCCTGACTGGGGATTGAACGTGCGACCCTGGAGGTATAGGGATGACGCTCTAACCAACTAAGCTATCCCGCCAGGGCCTCTTTTACCTTTTTATAAATTTAATTACATAAATACAAGTACAATCACTTCGTTAAAACTTTACATAGAAACTAAAATCTCACCCCTCCATAAACCTGGATCTTTCTCCAGAAGTAATCATCTTTATCATCATTTTGGTAAGATTTGTTGATTTTCTTCTAGACAGGCACATACCACAATAAAACAGAGAACTGTTTTATGAGATATCATTTGCTTAACAGGAACAGCATTAATTACTCTATTACTTTCTGCAGACTTTTTATTTTTGCCATTTTCAGTTTGGTTATAAAATAATGCTTAAAAGGCCAAGATGGACAGTTTGATTCTCCTCAGTGTTATTCACACAGTATCTCAGTGGCTCTCAAAATACAATATTTCCCCCACCACCCCTGCATTAGTATCACCTAGGAATTTACTTAAAATACAAAACACCAAGCCACCACCCTACTGAAGGTAATCAAAACCTCAGAAAGTGAAGCCCAGTAATCTTCCTTTTAACCAGCCCTTAAAACCTGGCTATTACAAGAATCACTACTCCACCAATACCAGTGCAGTGTCCCTGCTAGGGATCTGCATTTTAATGAGATCCCTGGGTGATGCGTAAGTAAATTAAAGTGTGAGCAGCTCTGGTCGACCTCAGAACCATAAACCTAACCCCAATCCATATTGCCCGTACCCATTCACACGCAGTACATCAATGAGTGGTTTCTGGGGCAGAGAAGGGAGGAGGCGAGCAGAAAGACCAGTGGTTTTTAATCTCTTTGAATTTGAATCTATCACTGCAGTGGGAAAAACATCAATACTGCATGCCCTAGTTAGGCAGAGCATGTTACCAATGTCATATTTAGTGTGTGACAGATAGCACATAACTACCATTAAACACCCTGGAAATTCACTGCTCTTAGATGTCACTATTATATCCTAAGTTCTCATTTTTCTTTTAAAATAAGTGAATTACAATTTTAACCCCAAGTATAATAAAATTATATACAACTAGCTAACTTTTGTTTGTAGTGATTATTGTGGTGGGGACCCAGCCTTTTATTTATTTTTTCACTGAATTTATTGGGGTGACATTGGCTAATAAAACCACACAGATTTCAGTGTACAACTCCACCATGCATTATCTACATAGTGCCCTGTATGCTCACCACCGAAAGGAAGTCTCTTTCCGTCACCAATTATCTCCCCTTTACCCTCTTTTACCTCCCCACCCCCTTTTCCCTCTGGCAAGCACCATTATTTTAAAACGAACCTACCTTTTCTGTTCAAGAGTGCTGTTACCAACAGCTACTGGTATACCTACCTACCCTCTATTTCCATGCTGCAGCCTAAGCAGCCACACAGCTTGTGGGGAGGGGAAAATGGGACCAGAATTCCGCCTTTAACCTCCTGCTCCCTCCCTCAGAGGTTCCAATATTTTCTTATATTTTTAAAAAGATTTTGCCTCTCATACACTCCCCAACTGGGGACTGAACCCAAAACCCAGGCACACGCCCTGACTGGTGACCTCTTGCTTTGCAGAATGAAGCCCAACCAACTGAGCCACATTGGTTACGGCTCAGAAATTTTCTTACGGCTCAGAAATTTTCTTACGGTTCAGAAACTTTCTTTTAAAACCTGCAGCCTAAGGTACCAGCCGCAGCCTCTCCCTTTTGCTCTTCTCTCATTATTCTCTACTCAGTCTCAGGTCTGTCCTGAGTCAACTGCAAACATGTTGAACTTTCTCAGGAAATCTGCCATGGGAACATACACATTAGTGCCTGAGAATCATACAGTCTCTGTGCTCAGTCCAACGTGATTCAGAGCCTAATGCAACGATCTGCTTTTTAAAGGCACTTCCAGTTTCACTTCTAGTTCTTACCAGGCTTCCGCCCTGCCCCAATGCAACACAGCCCCGGCTTCTCTGAGCCTTCCTGACCCAGGAAGTAGGACGGTAAAGTCAATGGGGGCCCACATCCAATTTGACTTGCCTCTCCCTTCTTAAAGCAGTGTTGGAATCAAAATTTCTAAAGCCCCTTTTCAATTTGATAACTTTTCTTACGTAGAAACAAGGAGTATTTTAATCAAGCCTTAAATTTGGGCCCTGAGTTTTTAATAACATAGCATCAGGAAAAATAATGCAACTATTCTATCAAACCATTTTATTTTGAAATGAAACATGTTTGCATTTCAAATGTGCTATTAAAAAATTTTGGTACCATAATACTAATTTGATTTCTATCCCTACCTTTAGAATTATGTTAAAATCTTTTGTCAATGAAGACAGGTCATTTTTTAAAAGATTTTGTTCTACCAAACAGTTAGATTCACAATATGTACAGTATTATCTAAATCTTCTAGACTCAAATCCTGACTTTAGCTTTGACCTCTAGAAATTTATTTCGTGAGTTGCACACAAATTATTTTTTTAAAGATTTTATTTATTTTTAGAGAGAGGGGAAAGGAAGGAGAGAGATACATCCATCGGTTGCCTCTCACATGTAACCACCTGCCCCCACAACTGGGGACCTGTCCGAAACCCAGGCATGTGCCCTGGCTGAGAATCAAACCAGCGACCCCTTGGTTCCCAGGCTAGTACTCAATCCATTGAGCCACACCAGCCAGGGCACAAATTAATTTTAATAAGGCAATTTTTTATAATTTGTTTGTTGCCTTTGTTTTGGGGTTAATTTTTTTTAGGCATACAGTGGTAGCTTATATTTAAAGTTAAAGCTAAAAAATATCATGAAATAGTAAGTTGTATTCAACAATATATGCACACTTCTTAAAAGAATTATCAAATAATTAGATCGCTGCCCTGGCTGGTGTAGCTCAGTAGATTGAGTGTGGGCTGCAAACCAAAGGGTTGTCGGTTTGATTCCCAGTCAGGATTCATGCCTGAGTTGCTAGCCAGGTCCCCAGTAGGGGGCATGTGAAAGGCAACTAAGCATTGATGTTTCTCTGCCTCTATTTCTCCCTCCCTTCCCCTCTTTCTAAAAATAAATAAATCTTTTTTAAAAATTAGATCACAAGAGTTCATGACTCATAATGTTGATATGAAGCAAAGATAGTCAACAATGTCTTCCACTAGAACCCCAAAATATATTACAACTTTAGATATGCTCTGAGGCTGAGGTTCTTAAACAAACTCAATCAAGTAAACAGGCAGAAATTCCTCAACTCTCTAAATTAATCCATTTTTTAAAGATTTTATTTATTTATTTTTAGAGAAAGGGGAAGGGAGGGAGAAAGGGAAGGAAAGGAATATCGATGTGTGAGAGATACACTGATCAGTGGTTGCACACCCCCGACTGGGGACCTGGCCCGTGGGGACATGTGCCCTGACTGGGAATCAAACTCACGATTTTTCAGTTCTCAGGCCAGCGCTCAATCCACTGAGCCACACTGATCAGGACTAAATTAATCAGTTTTTACCCTGCCTGAATGAAAAGAATATCTCCCTCCTATGAATTCATTCCATATTGCTTAGTAATTTGAAAGATGAAGAATTTCTTTTTCCCTTTCCAGCTAACTCATAAGCAAAGTAGGAGAAAAAGATTAAATTGGCAGACTCATCTCAAAAACAGGCTATGTTCCAAAAGTCTATAAATATGGTTTTCACCTTAGATTCCCATTTTGCCATAGAACATTTTTTAAATAGATGGCACACCAATGCCTATTAAGCCCATCATATAGATTGAATAATATTAGAAACACCATCTATAATTGCTTATGAGAAATTTACTCAATCTCACGATTCCAACCTTAGGCCACCTAAAGAGAGAATTTTTAACAAGTGTTCCAACCAATTTTGAAGTACGCAGTTCATTCGGGAACCACTACGCTACATTATTTTCCTCAAATAATTCACTGTCTCAGACAACATCCACCCAACACCAGGCTATCCAATTGAAGCTTGAAATGCTATATTCTATGCTACTGAGTAAAGGGATATGCTTATGCTTCAACTTGTGACGAATCAGTTTACAATGGAAATTAAGGCTAAAAAGAAGTCTAATACCCATTCTTGTACTGATTTGGGAGTGGGGAAAGTATGCGTATCCACAAAAAGGTG
The DNA here is from genome assembly GCA_004027735.1 of Carollia perspicillata. Lineage (NCBI taxonomy): Eukaryota > Metazoa > Chordata > Mammalia > Chiroptera > Phyllostomidae > Carollia > Carollia perspicillata. The sequence goes on along the minus strand of PVKM010015946.1, from coordinate 12,419 downwards.
GGATTCAGAAGTTCCCCTGCGTAGTGTCAAATTTTTCCTCAAGTTCTGTATCTTCATTAAGTGCCCAAACAAGCACTCAGTTAAGACCCTAATATTCAGAATCACAGAGCATGAGAGATTTTCTAAGGAATTTAAATATAACTGATCTAAAGTGAACCCACTTCATACAGGTACTCCTGCTCCCGTTGTGAAAAAATAATGAATGACTTTTAAAACATCAATTAAATAATCCTAACAGAATAATTCAGAACTTAAAAAAAAAAGGAGCATATTTCACAGGAGGAGCAAAGGTGAAACTAAAGACTGAAAATTCTCTTTAGTGGCTAAACTACTGATCGTTTTTTATACTCAATCTTTTGTTACCAAAATTAACTGCTAAATTTTCTTAGACTATCTAAAGCGAGATGTAGTAAAGCATGATGGCCAAAAGTACAGATTTAGAACAAGGCGGCTTGGGTTCACATCCCAGATAACACTCTTAATAGCTGCACCATCTCTAGCAAGTTATTTAACCTCTCTGTGCTCCAGTTTCTTCATCTGCACAATAAGGATAATAATAGCATCAACCTTAGAATATTGTGAAAATTAAATGAATTAATCCAGGTAAAGCACTTGGAAGGAACTTTGCACACAGTAAGCACACAATAAGTGACCACTTTCAACATATTAAAAAATAAGTAGGGTTTGGAAAAACTGCAGGAGGAAAGGCATTCCAAACCGAAGTAACAAGCAAAGGAACAGTGGTGAAAAAGTGACACATATTTGGACAATAGGAAATTCTATTCCCTGGAGAATAATGTTCATAAGGAAGAATAGTAGAGATTGGAATAATAAAGACCTAGTTGTGCAGGCCTTGAATGCCTGACCGAAAAATGTTTCTTTCATTTAGAAGGTAGCCACTTAATTTTTTTATCTGATTAGATCTGTGCTTTAGCAATGTTAATTATCGAAATTAAATCCCATCACTACTATTAATGCAATTGTAACATTCTCTGTGCTCTTATGAAGGGTTAACAGACCCCAAACTACATCTGTTCTGCTACCACACTGTAAGAATCTATCACTGAACTGTTGCACATGTGAATCACACCTGAAATCCTCACTGTGCATGGTACCTAGTAGGCACTCAATAAATGTCTTATCGTTTAGTGGCCACCAGAGAGCAGTGAAGTAAAAAAAAAAAAAGTTGGAGGTTAATCCCCCAAAGGAAATATCTATTATAAATGAAGTAAATGAAGTAGTCAAATAACAGTTTATAATCAAGCTAAAATATAAGTCACTGCTGATCATGGGGGGTGGGGTGGGGTTGGTGGGGTTCAATTCTACTTTTCATTTAAAACAAATAAAATAGATCCTTGTGCTTTTTTTTTTCATATAATACAACAGTTTATTCCTGATTAGGTCAACTTGCTCTAATAAATTAAAAAGAGTAAAAACTGGCCAGCTCAATTTTTAAGCTTACTCTTGTATATTTTTAAGTTTCATAAAACTTAGCTGTCAAATCGGTAGTCTTTTCAAAGGATTGCTTGGGCGATATCTTTGTGATAAACCACCCCGTAGTCTTCTGTTAAGATAAATTTAAGGTGGATTTTCTCAAGATGTCTGTATCCCCATGTTCACAGCAGGATTATTCACAATGGCTAAGACCGGGAAACAGCCTAAGTGTCTGCCAGATGAATGAATGAATAAAAAAGATGTGGTATACACATGCCATGAAATATTATCTATCCATGAGAAATAAGAAAATCCTGCCGCCTGTGACAACATGGATGAATTTGGAGGACATAATGCTAAGGAAAATAAGCCAAGCAGAGAAAGACAATTACCATATGATCTCACTTATATGTGGAATCTTTAAAAAAATTAGTTTAAAAGGTAAAACTGATAGAAATGGAGCAGGATGGTGGTCACCAGGGGTTGGGGAATAGGAGACACGAGGAAATGCTGCTCAAAGGACACAAGGCTTCAGCTACAAGATGAGTAAGCGCTGAGGGTCCACTGTATAGAGCATGGCGACTGCAGTTAATAATTCTGTCGTGTTTACTTGAAATTTGTTGTATGAGAGTAGATCTTAAGTATCTCACCAAAAAAATAGTAATAATATAACCACGTGAGGTGATGGATGTTTTAACATCATTTCACAATGTATACGTATAACAAATTATCACTTTAAGTATAAGCAATTTTATTTGTCAGTAAAAAGGAAAGATTTCCTCAAAATCATGCTACACAGTAAAAATAAGAGTCCAACTCCTGACACGGTTCTAACAGGTAATGAGAGGCAAGGTCAGCTCACAGTAGCTGCAGGTTTCCATGGAGTACCCACTCTCTACCTGGCTGCTTCACTCTCCACAGATGCCCGTGCGAATTACAACGAAAAGGACACTTTCCCTTCATCCTGAGTAAGGGGAACTGGAGTCCACTATCCTAAAGTTTAAAGGTAACCTTTGTAGTCAACTGTTTGGTGCATCTCTTTAAAAAAAAAAAGTTTGAGACGCTAGTTAGAGGAATACACTAATAGTCCATTTCAATACAGTAAGAAAAAAAGTGTTCACTAAAAGAATACCAACAGTGCTTGGAAGCACATCATGACAGAGGATGACTGATATAAGAGTTTATATCCCCAGATTAATTTCTTTTCTAGTGGTAGGAGGGGGAAATCAGCTTACCAAGTATGTCAGTTAGTACTTACTTTGAGAAACTTAAAACACATATACACAAACACAGATTAGTAGGAGTACCCATGGATAACAAGCAAGTTATATATGTGGGTTTCTTAGGCAATCATTCTGGCAACACAATCAAAAAGCAAAGTAGGCCCAGATTTCTACATAACTTCTTCTAATGTACTTTTAAAGTAACTACAATTTTAGACTAAAAAAGAAAAGAAAAAATAGTTCCAGCTGTCTTGTGCTTTTTAAAGCTTGCAAGTACTAGAATTTAAAGACCTGAAGGGTATTCACTTAAACATGTTCTCATCAGCATTACCAACAACGCTCTATTATCCATTTGGTACTGTCTCCAGATGATGTTTAATCCCTGCCTGACTTCTCCCTACCAACGAGTACTTGGATACCATCTTTACCCTGCCTGCCCCCATTACTTAGTCGTGCTTAGGGAATTATAATTACAGTGATCCCGCCTTTAGAACATCCTCAGAGCACAAAGCCTCTTTGTATGATTGGGGGTGAGGGGGGCGCCTTCCAGGCTCCACAGCAAAGGGTGGGTGGTGGCAACCCAGGCACCAAAAGGGGAGCTGGAACCATTACAGTGGCCCTCAGGTCTGGCTCCATATTGTTTGAGGAGTTTTATTTGCTGGGTGCCTGGCCAAAAGGTTCTGCAAAGCCTCTGTACCCCTCCAATGGGGGAAGCCGGGGATGGGGCCTGTCCTGACAGATGGATAAACCACCACCAAGGCCAGGAGGCCAGGAAGCAGAAGGAAACATTAAAAAAAAATTTTTTTAGAAAAACCAACAGCTAAAAATTATGCCTCTGTACCATTCGAGGACATCAGGTAATGAAGTCTCTGCCAATGAAGGCCATCACTCCAGTGAATCAGTAGTTAGTATTGGCATTGCTAATATCCACTGGGTGCTCAAATATGTACGTATCGAGTGGGGATGAAAATCTACATAGAAAAACAAATGTATTAAAAATATTTTTAGCTCCTCACCCAAGGATACGTTTATTGATTGTAGAGAGAAAGGCAGGGGGACAGAGAGAAACAGATGTGAGAAAAACACTGATCAGCTGCCTCCCATACAGGCCCAGACCAGGATCCACAAACCTACCCTGAGCCAAGCCTTCAACCTAGATATGAGCCCTGGCTGAGGATTAAACCTGCAACCTTTCAGTGTCCAGGATGATCCTCCAACCAACTGACCCATACAGGAAGAGCTCTAGTCAATTTAAAAAAAAATAATAATAAGATAGACTCAAAGCCAAATAAAAAGTGCTTTTTGTTAATTATGACAGTCCCAACTCCTATTTGCAAAAGTGATTATGAAATGACTACTAATTTTACTTATCTTGCTCTACTACTTCTAATCTTCAAAATTGCTCCTTTTCTAGCTTTTGACAGTAAAACTGGTTTCAACTAAAGACCAGAGAGCACCATCTGCAGACACTGAACTCAAAGGTACTGAAGCAGAACCGATACAGACAGGTAACTTTCAACTCAAGGAACATCCACAAAGCACTATAAAACATCTACTGTTTAAATGCTTGCTACTCTCTTCCATACATGTACTTCTTCCTCTTGCCACTTCCCTCTTTTTTTTTCTTTCAAGAAGGTCAAATGATTACATATCAAAACTCACAATCTCTTATTTCTACACTGCCCCCCCACCACAAAAGCAAACAAAGCAATGATACCCTTCCATATCGTGACTGGAGGGAACTATGATAAAACCTAGCATAATCCCATCAATCTCCTCCTCCACCTGCCCAACACTGTTCCAGTAAACTATTCTAAGCAGTCCCTAGAATAGCACTAATATCCATTTAAGCAGAAGAGGGAAAAAACTGAAACTGCTTTAGGTAAGGCCTATAGGTGAAAACTGTTTATTCTCCTTGTAAGGGCATAAGACTATTTTTGTTAAGCCTTTCTTTTTGTTTTTATTTACATACATTTTCTTTTAAAAATTCCCTCCAGACAGCAGCAAAAGTACATTGAAACTCTCAATCCATCACCCTCAATCATGTTTTAAAATAATTAAGAAAAACCAGAAATCACTTCAAATGTACCTCTCCCTTGAGCCAGCAGAACAGCACTCTTCCATGACAACTGTTCTGAGAAACACACTGCCATTATTTGCAAAAGCAGTAGGAAGTCCAGTCTTGTCCTCCGTTCAGCACTCCTCCCCCCTCTCTCCAAAAAAAAAAAAAAAAAGAAGAAAAAGAAACAGCAGGAAGCATAAACAACCACTTAATGGAAAATACAAATGGGTAAATATTTTTTAAATTGCTAAAAAGCCTCAGGTCTTAAGAAACTCAGAAATGCTAGTGTAGGATGAAACATGAAAAGCAAAATAAAATTGTATTTCTCCCTCAAAGTGAGCACTGTAAGAATGCAATAGCAAATGTGGTACAGAGCTACTTTCTTTCACTTACCAGATACTTTGTCTCTAATGCTTTCTCTCATTCTGTCTTTCCATAAATAATGGTATTTTCTAGATAGTTTATACATTTCTCCATCCCCATAACAAATTTTACAATGTTAAGCTTAACTCTTGGATTCAACTGAGTATGGTGATAGAAAACCAGGGGTGGTAGGTCCCTTCCCATGAAAAGTTCACAAGAACTTTCGAGCCCCAGGCCCAGCACCAACCAGCCCTCTTTGCAGAGCTCATGGTAAGCATGGATGGCACGGTTACAGTTGGACCAACAACTCCCAAGCTACAGGGCCATGCTACGCCATAAAAAAGCTTTGTGAAAATTAGAAAAGGATACCCCTTCTCTGAGGGGGCACAGCTGCACACGACGTGTTCATATGGGTAAGAGGAACACGGACTGTACTTCCACTCCCACTTGCCACCCAGAACCAGTGTCCTTGTGCTGGGCAAAATCTATACAACCCTGAACAGCAGTCCTGCAAAAGTGTACCTGGAGCAACACTGCACCTCCAAAGTAGGTTTTCAGAAAGAAGGACCTCATCAAAGACAAATAGGCATTTTCCAAATTTCATTAGCAGATATCCTCACGTTTGTTAAAGAGATTAATTCTTAAACATGTATCAGGACTAGAGCAAAAAGGATCTAGTGGAGAGGAAAAACTAACAAATTTGAAAGAAAGGAAATTCTTCCAACTTGAGAGATAATCAGTTGTTTCCGAAAGCCCCTAATCTTTGACTACAGGTTCAAGCAGCTGAACTTCAGCTGCATGTCATAAACGGAAACACTCAAGCCATCACTGTCACCTGCAGAGAAAGGAATGGTGACATACACTTACCTTTGGGGGTTTACTTTTGCCAGACCTGCCAGTTTTCCTTCTCTACTAGACCCTTTTTCTGTTCCTCCTATCCTAACAATAAAACCACATGCTGTGAGACATGTGGTGAAAGTTTGTGAAACCTGCTAAAAAGTCAAGAGCCCCGTGAGTGCCAGGCCCCTTAGCTACCTGCATGAAAATAGGAGAAATAGACAACCTGGATTATAAAGGGCTTACCATTCAATGGCTTCCATACCTATCACTATTTTATGCCCAACAAAAGAATGAAATATCACATGAGGCCAACTTAGTCCCAGTCACGAAGGAGGAGCAACAAAGGTCAGCCTGGGGGTTAGGCTGGGTCAAAGCTTAGATGACGTACAATCCAGAATCAAAAGGAGCCTAAGGCAGTGGATCTCAAACTCTGGCATCAGAATCTACTGGAAGCTTTCAGAATCAGATTCCTGGGTACCCCCTCTCCACATTTGTTAAGTCAAAATGTCCTGGAGCACTTATATTTTGGTAAAGCTCAAACTGCTGACCTAGCTACACTAGAAAGTTTACAAACACTGGGAAATCCTCTGCACCTATCAATCGGCAGTTCCAAAATAAAAGACATCCATCACAAAACTTGGCTTGATAGGCCAGAAGTGGGTGACAAAAGAATCACCCGCTGCATGCCTAACAGGCTTTGCAGGGCTGGAGCCTGTGGTTAGTTTCATTATTATGGACAAAAACCTTGTGCTCTACACACAAGAACATTTTTTGCATGTGAACAATATTTCAAAATGTCTGAAAATATTTAAGATAATATAATGAATACTTCTGCTCCCAAGACCCAAGATAAGTAAATATTAATTTGCAATGATCTGATTTCGATTTTTTAGTAATAGGATATTACAGATATAAAGCCCTCTGTGTATCCCTGTCCAATCCCATCGTCATCTTCTCTTCCCAGAGATAATCGCTTCCCAGAGATAATCACTACTAGGTGTTAGCTATTACCATGCATGTTTTTATACTTTTAGTACTCATGTACACAGCCCCAAACAATGTTATTTTGTATACTTTCAGATTTTATACAAGTAGAAGCATTCTGTAACAATTTTCTGTTACTTGCTCCCCCAACTGATGTTATGGTTTGTGACTTTCAATCATTTTAATGCATGTGGCTATAGTTTCTTTTTCCCAGTCCTAAAACATTCAGTTGTGTGGGATCAGCTAACAATTTATGTGTTCTCCTATTGGTGGGTATTTAAGCTACAATGAGTATTCTTGTACCTCTTTTGTACTTATTTTCTTGGACAAGGGTGCAAGGACTTCTTAAGAGTATATACCAGAAATGAAATGGACATTTTGGGTAAAGAGATGTGTTTGCCTTCCTTCAACTAGACTTCACTATGTTCCTCTCCAAGGTGGTTTATCCATTTACATTCCCACTAGTAGTATTAAAAGTGGATTTCCCCCCAACCTTACTAACACTTTGTTATCACAGCATTTAAGTTTTGCCAATCTGATAGCCCTGAAATGGCATCAGACTGTTGTTTTAATTTGCATTCCCCTGATCGCAGGTCTTTGACAAATGAATTTTCATGATTTTATATATATATCTGCCAAATATGTGCTTCTCGCTGTTTTTTGGAAAAATCTAACTCAGCTTATCTGAATTTGGGCAGCTCCTCCCAAAGCACCCTGCCAAGAGCCACCACAGCTGGAAACCTGAGGTGCGGGAGGGCCGCGAGAAAACAGCTGACTTAAACAAGGAATCTTCTTGGACAAAGGGCCCTAATTAATGCATTTTCTAATTAGTCTTCCCTTGCCTCTTTTGTAAAGGCTCTACATCCAAGGCACTACTATGGGCCTGCAACCTTAGAACAGGGGAGAGAAAGGAGGTGAGGAATGTGAAAGCTAAAACATTTATATAAAAGTACAACTGTATGAAGACACTGCAGACCAATACCGATTACTCAACCTTGTAAGATACCACTCACTTCTAACAGACACCTCTCAAACCTCATCACATTTGGCTCCTTCTTTGAAACATCCCAATCTTTTTCTTTAGACTAGACACTTGTTCCCGCCCTTCAGCCACCCTTTCCCCTCAATGACCAAATACTGCCTCCTTTTCCCCCATTCTACAGCTATTTTCTAGCTCCTCGGGGGACTTTCTTCGTTGCCTGTAACACGTTGCACGCTCTCTCTCCCCCTCCAAACTCCAAGTCCTCTCCTCCTTCCCTTTCCAAGATGCATCCACAGTGAAAACAAACCACCCCAAAGAAAAATGGGAATTTCATGTAATAAATGGCCCTGAGTTACACGCCAGGCAAGCGCATGGCTTTCCCCAATCCTCCCAGCTTCCTTGTCCCTTCAGGCCTGGGATAGCTTTCTTTCTCTGGGGGTTGCACAAGTTTGACAATTCATACTACCCGAGAAAACCTCATTCGGACTTCTGTGGCAGAAATGCCATTAGTAAGGCCATATATGCACTTCTGCCTTGGGTCATGAACGAAACTCGGGCCATTTCGTGGAAAAGACACCTTACGGGAGTCTCCCTCCACAAAAAGAGGCAGGCCTCCCTCCTATAAATTCCAGCTGGATTGGTTAGGCCCGTGCGGTGGTGGTTAGGTGGCCTCGCAGAGACCAAGCGGCCCCCGCGTTAAGAAGTTTCCGAAGCTCTGACCCACGCACTCAAGAAGCCCTCTTCCCCGAAAGCAAACCAATCACAGGAGTCTCTCCCTCCGCTGCTCCCCAGGTCCGCTCTCCAGGTCACCACCGAGCCCCCCGAGCGGGCCCTGCTGCTCCGTCCTACCCGCGGAAGATCCTTTCTCCCAAGCCAGCCAAAAAGCTCTGGGTGGGCGTGCCTGGGACCGGGGCCTAGCGCCCCCTCCCCCGGGATCTTCTCTCCCGGTTCTCGGCAGCTGGGGGCTCTCCTCCTCCGAGCCGCCCGCCTTCTCAGGGCCCGCACCGGCCCAGGGTGGCTCTGGGTCCCAGCCAGGATACGACTCTCAGCGGCTACGTGACCTTGGGCAAGTCACTTCCCTCTGTGAGCCTCAGTTTCCTCCTCCGCCCAGCGGAGACCCGCAGAGGTCCTGCCCCGGCCCCCGGGGGAGTGGGGGGCTCCTGCCCAGCGGGTGGGAAAGCGCTTTGTGAGCCGCTCGCGCGGCGGGGACGCAGGGCTCACTGGGGCTCCGGAGCCGGACAAAGCTGACCCGGACCACGCTCCACCCACTCCGCGGGGCCGCCGGGCTGGACCGCACGCTTCTGCGCCCCCCACCCCGGGGACCAACCTACGCCCCTCCCCGCCCGGCCCGCGCCCGGACCCCGTACCTGCTCCCGGCGCTCGGCCGCAGGCGCCGCCACCCTGGGCACTCGCCCGGAGGAGACCGTGGCCCGGAGGGCTGAGGCGGCCGGCGGCGGCGGGCTCCGGCCGGGGCGGCGGCGGTGGGGGACGAGGGCGGCGCGGGGGCCCCAGCTCCGCGAGGCCCGGCCTGGGAGACGACGACGGAGGCTGGAAGTGCGCGGCGGCCGCGGCTGCTGAGGCGGCGGCCACCGCGGCGGCGGCGCTTCCGCTCATGGCGGGGCCGCGGGCAGCGGCTCCGGCTGCGACTCGACTCCGGCGCGGCGGGCGCTGGCTGGGCCCCGGCCGGCGGCAGCAGCGACGGTGGCGACTACGGAGGCGGCTCCCGGGGGGAGGAGGAGGCGGAGCCGGGAAGCGGCGGCGGCGGCGGCGGCGGGGGCGGGGACTAGGAGGGGGCGGGGACGACGCGCAGCCGCCGCCAATGGGCGGCGTGCTCCTCGCCAGGGGCTCCCGGGCCCGGCTGACTGCGCCGTGGGGCATCTTCTGCTGCGGCAGCTCACGGAGGCGGGGAGGTCGAGGGCCGCCGGCAAGGAGAGCCCTGCTTCTGGGATTTGGCCGCCGCCAGTACGCCCCCGGGGCGCGGCCGCGGGCCTCCCCAGCCAGGCATCGAGCGGCCCAGGCCCGGCGCCTCTGCGCTGCTGCCCCAACGCCGGGGTTCGCGCCGCAAGTTTGCCAGGGGCTCTTTGGAGCAGTTGCTGCTATCCGGTGCGCCCGCCCGCCGGCCTCCCAGTTCACGGACTGTGCAGCCTCGACTTCCCTCCTCCTCCGCCCCCTCCTCCTCTTCCCCATACCATAGCCTTAGTCTCCTCTCCGTCTGTTACCTGTTCCTTCAAAGTTTTCCCCTTTCCGACACTTGGGAGAGAAACTCTTCCCTTCTTGATAAATGGGAATGATAAATCAGTCCCTGGGGATCCAGAAAGTGTAACAGAGGCAGAATCGACCGAAAGGAGATGCTTTGCCTTCTCTGAGCCTAGAGACCATCCTGGATTAGGAGCAGAGAGGCCAGCCCGGCTCAGCCCTGGCCCCTCGTCCCTTTCTCCGACTTTCTCTTCCTTTTCCTTACTTTAAACGCCCTAGTTAAGACTTACAGGAAACCATCCAACCCAGCTGGGCCTGCTCTCAAAAGGAGGAAGGCTGTGAGGTGAGGAAAGGCTTTTGAGCTGTGATGACAGTTTTCCTATGAAAGAATTCTGCAGATTCATGACCCTCTTGGCAGCCCTCTTGGATGTGTTGTTGGTCACTGAACCCATTTCCTTTTCATGTTACTCTGACTTTCATATCAAAGACATAGAGGAGACAGAAAAAAAAAATCAGCCATGTGCTAGGAGTGCCTGTAAGTACAGCCACGTGGGTGAGGGTGCAGCTAAACTGCTGACTATATTATTTCAATAAAGCATTATCCTCAGCCTTCCCCTACATGCAGCCACCAGCCGGGGACTGAGCAGAGAGAGAGTGAGCTACAAGTTAACAAGGCAAAGTGCTACAGCGGTAGGCTGGCCCCATGAGAGAGAAGTGGATGAATCTTTGGCAACAGACATTTCAATTGGAATTCCACCCTGACACTAGATGCATGCACGATCTGCCTTTTACTCACACAGTCATTAGCAATGCTAGGCTGTGGGGGATTCAGTGATGACCATATAGAGTCCAGGCCTTAGAAGAGTTTGTCATCTCCTTGGAAGATGGTGAGATATATTCTGATGATAAGAATTTAAGAAAGAGTAAGAGTTTACCAGGTAGAGCAGGTTGGGGGAAAGTGCGCTGGGAAGACATTAAGATTAGAATTGGCCAAGGAACCTAGTATTTCCTGAATCCCATCCTTGACGTTCTGGTCACAGAGGAGGCAGGTAACATTGTATTACTTGTTGGGGTTTTGGTCCCAGTGCCCACTGTCGAATGCCCATAAACAGTAGCATTTTTTCCCTCTCTCTTTTGATAGGTCTCAGCAACCTTGAACAAAATCAGTTTTATTTCCACTCCGAAGCTCAACCCCCAAGTTTCAGATCTTTACAACTCCAGTTTGGTCAGATGCCTTGCCCACCAGCCCTAGACAAAAAGGGGCAGGCAAGCAGTTTTATTCAGTAACAAAGGAACCCTCGGAAGCTGCCTTGCAGGCCAGGAAGAAGTAAGAGAGAGAGCCAGACCAGGCCGGGGCCACTTCATCTTGCCAGTTAAGGGGTGCAAAAGAAAAACTGGACCATGTAGGCTGTGGCCTTCAGTTCTGAAAATTTCCAGCCTTCAGCAATGACCAGGAAGAGAGATGGGAATGATGTGTTTAGGAAACCACCCGTTTAATAGGGCTGGAGCACAGCCTGGGTGATGAGTGGAGAGAAGAAATCAGACTGGAGAGTTGAGACCAGAAGATCATGAAGATTCTTAAATGGCATGCATTCTTAAATGCATTTGAACTTAACCTAAGTAACTAAAGGAAGCCGTTAAAGGGTTCAGTGAGAGAATGACATGGTCAGATTGGATTTTGAAACACTGGCTACTGTGTAGAAAATGGATTGATGGGGAACAAGAAGAGAAGCAATCAAACCGGTTGAAAAGCTATTACGCAAGGGATGAAAGGGATCCAAACTGAGGCAAAGATGTTAGGAATAGAGACATATTAAGGGGGTAGAATCACCAGGACATGTAGCTATCTAGGAAGATGAGAGAGAATCAAAGATGACAAAGATTTTGGGCTTGGACAACTGGGCGATAGTGGTGCCATTCCTACAGATAGGGAATACAGGATGAGGAACAGAGAACTACGATCTTAGTTAAATCAGTTCGTTTCTGTGACCCTCACTCTTCATACATGTAAGGCAGAGGGCTAAGAGAATTGGACTAGAGTCACTACTATACAATTACTAACGTCCTTCTGAGATTGGCATCCAGAGATTTGCAAAGGAGAGGCAAGATAGCAGAATTGCCTGTTTCACATTTTGTTTTCATTCTAATTGAGGTAAAACATACATAACATAATTTTATCATTTGAACTGTTTGCAAGTATGTAATTCAGTGGCATTAACTACCATTTTAGCTCAGGCTGCCATAACAAAATACCATAGGCTAGTGGCTTAAACAACAGAATTTTATTTTCTCACAGTTCTGGAAGCTAGAAGTCCAAGATCAAGGTGACAACATG